>JAVQJG010015075.1:0-20306 GCA_036024015.1 Craterocephalus amniculus
CCCCCCCCCCCCCCCCCCCCCCCCCCCCCCCCCCCCAGAAAACCACTGAACTGCAATGACCCACTCTGACCAACAGAGGCGCTTAAGATCAATTCCTTCCTCATCCACTGAACTCCAGCTGTGGAGATGCTGCTAAGAAGCACGCACTGATCTGCTCCTCTCTGTTTTTAGTCTGAAAAGATACTGCACATTCGAAAGGTTCCTCTACTCTCATGTCACACAAACGCATGTAAACTATAAAGAAAGATACTACAAGAGGCCAAGACACAAAATAAATGAAAAGGAAACTGCTTGAATGAAGGGGAGAGATAAGTACATGAGCTTAAATGGTGAGCAAGTGAGTGGCAATGTGAAGGTTGAGAACTTGCAGACAACACACTACTATGGCCAATCCAAACACCCAGGAAGAGGAAAACACACAGAGAGGCACCTGGAGGCCGCCCATCAGCAGTGCCTAAACACACAACTCTGTGTATTCACACAGAAGTGACATGTGTGCCGTGTGAGCAGTGTGAGCAGCATGTATCCATTCACACTAAACACCATGCACGGGGTGTCACTCAGCACTGTGCAAGCCGTCATGAGTCGGTGTGCATTGATACACGGGCTGCAATTGTGTTTCTTGTTTATCCTCTTTGCCAGACACCTGAGATGTCTTTGCTCAGAGAGCTTGAACGGGGAAGCTGCGCAACGCTGTGCGCAAAAAAGTGGGGAAATCCCGTGAACTTGACAGAAGGAAAATAAGGACATTGCAGAAGACAGGGACAAGCTCTGCGCTCAGCCTCAGCTAAACACTGTGTACTTACAGTTATGTATGTGGCATCCCTTAACTACTGGTTTGAAGAGCCAGGCTCTGCGTGTGTGTGCGGAAGACAGAGCAGTGTTGTCCTGATCCCAAACCAATCTACAAATCCAAATTTGAAAAATGTCCTTTTTCTCTTGTATTTTATGCACGATGGTGCGAAGCTGAGCACCAAAGAGGAGGAGTGTCCGCCACGGGGAGCGACTAATACTTGCATGAAACTTGTACCCTTAATTGGAGTTATCCACTCAATTTTCCAGGAACTTGTGAGATTTGTTTGACACAGTCGAGAGCCAGAGGTCATGTTTTCGATGGTGGAGCGTTGCCAAACATAGCAGCCTACAGCTGCATATTGCTTATGCTCTCTAAACATCAACATATAGATCTCCCAGGCACTTATCTGTTTGCATGAAGAGACCCCCCTTCCTCCATTCACCCCTCCACCCCAGACATGGTCAGCAAAGAGTAAAACTTCGTGCGGAGGGCGCCTGTCAAAGCACCCAAACACAGACACACAAACACACCAGCAACAAGTAATCCCCAACAAGTATTTTCTTTTTAAGCGCGACTGGGAAGCAGCGCTCACTACCTTGTTTTGGTGCCGGTATGAGAATGCTGCTGAGTTTTTTGGACGCGGCGCTGGTGCACACTCCTCGCCCCTCCAGCAGAGCCTGCAGAGGTCGGCTCTCTCCGGGCTGATGCTGGCAGGTCAAGCCGGAGCCGCAGCGCGCCGTGTACACTCCACACGCCTGTCCCCCGCCGAGGGCGCACGTCATGCAGCAGCCGCAGCCGGGCTCCCTCACCTTTTCCGCACAGTCCTTCGGCAGCGGCTTGCACTGGAGCAGCGCGCCGGAGTCGCACGGCTCGCATCGAACCACCGGTCCCACCGTGCCGGCGAGCCGGGCGAACGCAGCCAGCACGGCGGCAAGACAGAGCACACAGAGACCGGGCATCATGCTGATTAGGCTGGTAGCAAAGGGACAGTATGGGAGTTGTCACATGGGCTTAAAGGGACTTTCCGTGACACAGCGAGCCGGCTAGCCTTCTCCATCTGTATTTTCTTTTGCGCGAACTTCTCGCTTTATACAGGCGGAAAAAGAGCCAACAAGTCACACCCTCCTCCGTATGAATAATGTAAGCGGAGAGCCCCAACATGAGGGGACAGAGACCGCGTCCAGTCTCAGCAGAGCGCAGCGTTTGACTCACAACTGCTCATCGTTGCGCTTTGGTTTAAAAAAACAAGAGCGTGGGCGACACACCTTGTCGTTTTCCACCTTGTCACAAGACAAGCAAGCTGAGTGAGCTGCAGATGTAGTGGGACAATGTTGGCTCTATTTCTTGTCAGTGTTTTTATCCACATTTTTGGTTTATAAGATGTTAATTTTGCTCCCAAAAAATGATCCAGGGGCAGAAGATAGTATTTTTAATGAGTGCTTACTGGGGATCTTAATATTTGATACTGGCAACATCCCCTGCTGCCATCAATGGTATGCTTGTGAATGCCAATGGTGGTACCCCCACAGGTAATAATGATAACACATTCCTCTGGCCAGGTGCCTAACTCTGGCCTGGACAACATATTAACTCACTAAAACAACAGTTTCTTGGTATATTCCCTTTGTGTATGTGTGGTATGTAGGTATGCTGTACTGGTCTGTTAAAACTCCAGAGTTCAGATACACATGTTAGTCAGAACATCAGACAGCAATTGAGCTTGTCCCCGCCAGACTGCATACCTGACCCGTCTGTAGCTGTGCTCACCTTTCACATACCCACAGCAGACCTGGTGATCTGGCACTTTGCATTGCACCCCCCTTTTTACCATCAGCTCCAAGCATCCAGACCCCCTTGCACCTCTCCCTCATAACACTCGCCCACCACATCATCGACCCCACACGATTTCAGATTATTAGAGAGAAAATGTTCAGTTTGTGCAGGCTCAGCATCGGCCCTCCTGTCCATTTTATCCTCCTGTTCTGCAATAACAAACGCGAGAGGGGGGTACACTCTGAGAAAATAAAGCAATCAGTATCAGCCATTGTGTGATTTTTCCCCACAGAAGCAGAAAAACTGTTGAGACTGCATTATGAAAAGCAAGCAGAGGGTAAGGAAACACCCAGAGAACAGCAAAAAATGTCTCCAGCCAAGATTACTTTTCTTATTACTTGACACTTTTTTTATGTTTTTGCATTTTTCACGTGTGAAACAGGCAGCATCTGACCTTTGGCTTGTTTTTTGTCTGCCCATCTGTCCAAGGTGTGATTTACCTGAACCACCTCGGAGCTTTCGTATAGTTCAACCATTAGACTCTTGGCATGCTGTCTCTGTTTAGAATTAATCCAGTACAGTTCTCTTCATGCAGATGTGACAGGATCTATTTATCTTTTGCGGCGTAAAATTATTTTTTTTTGTGGTTGCATAAAATATCTGGTAAAGGTGAGGAGATCAGCCCTCATTTCAGGATTCAAAGTCAGAAACAAGGGATTCTATATTTTGTTATAGACAGTTAGACGCTAGACAGTTTGGGGGAAATGAAAAGACTGAAGTAAATGGGATATCGGCTGGGAAACACCTGCACACCTCATTTTCCGACCCTGTTCAGCTGGAGATGCTTAGTCATTCTCCATGATCTTGTCTCCGTCTTGTACTTTTCAACCTTTCATTCTCCACCTTGAGAAATCTGAAATTCCTTCTTGTAATTGTGTCTGTCCCTGTCAACATTCCTCAGTTATTATTCCCGCAATGCAGCACATTTCCAGCCATACATCATTAACTGGAAGCATAAAGTAAGCGATGGTCCTAAACACAAGGTTTGCAGGTTTGCAGATGTATGCATGCACTCCATCATTTATTTACTTTTTAAAACTTCAAAACAACATGTTTTCCTTCATATCTGAACTGCAACATCATCACAAGCCACACTTGCTGACCACGTTGTGACTTTCACGTCATTTCATAAAAAGCAGTCATCTTACACGCTATGTGGTATCAGTCACGCTGACAGCACTGTTACAGTATGCAGTCTTACTTGGCTGACTTTCATTTCTGTGCTGCAGTTGAAGTAAAGTTTGCTCAAAGGGTTAGGGTTAGGCTGCTTTTTAGGAAACTAATATTCCTCTAATTTAATTTGATCTGTCAACTGACAAAAAACTACAACTGTAAAAGATTTATTTCTCTGAAATGCCAGACCAGTTTCTAGGTTCTCAAATGAAAAATCCACATGTTTTTTTCCTTGTTTTTTAATCATTAACAATTGGGTGTTTTGGATATGGTTGTGGATGTCATCATTTGAACTCTCCTTGCATTTCCTAGAAGACATAAATCACCCGTCAACCTAAGAGGCGACTGAGAAAAACTGCCTAACGTGTTGTGAATTAGAATTGAAAACACTGAAGAGAAGCTTCTAAGTGGATCTTGGGTTACTATTTGTTAAAATTAGCAAATTTGAGACTCCCCCATCCCTGAGAAAAGAAAAAGGTGTAGCAATTAATGATGCTATTATCTACTTTTGCGTGCATAACCAGCACAGTTTTCATACAAACATATACAAAGAGACGTTCAGGGGGAGTTCAGAGAACTGTTTTTCTGTCGCTTCTACATGTTTTGCATGGCGGGAGACTTTCTTCCTGAAATGCACTACACTTGCACATCCTCTTACCCAATGATTTTCTGGACATTTTAGAGGCAAATGATGCTGATATATATTTAGGTTCTCACTAGTAGCCTTTCCAAAACATCTCTGGAGCATTTTGGGACTGCAGCTTGAGCCAAGGTTTAATCTTCTCCACAAAATCACGCCAGCCTCTACTATAGATATCTACATCATAACACACAGCAAGACACTGCATGAGTATCTCTATCATGACACAAACGGACAAGTTGCATTAAGTTTAAGTTTCACAAACTGGCTCTACATCTGCCCCTTAATTCAGTTTAGTCAATGCTTGATAGAGTTCTGGAAATGAAGCAAAGAAGCCAGTGTCACAACATGACTGCAATTACATGTTTTTCTGTTCAGAGTCTGTGGTAAAAGGAGCTCTCTCCACCCCAAAACAGACAGACAGAGGCAGAGAAATCCATTCCAAGTAAATATCCAACATAAATCCAGACATGGAGCAAAATTAGACGAAAATGAATTGAGTATGGATGCCAAGAATCCAAAAAGGACAAAGAACTAACGATATATACACTTTGTATTCAAAAAGGCGATTCCAATTAAATGGTAGGTGTGACATTCAGCACCAGGTGTGAGTCCTGAGTAGGAAGCAAATCTCAACAAGAAATTGTTTTTAAATCAAACAATAAAAGATAAGCTCTAATTAAATGCAAAAAGAGGTGCTTTACAGAAGCAACAAAGCAAGTAAAGCATGACTGAAACTGAGAAAAACAATTGCCATTACCACTATTAGTAGTAATACTAGTTGTACTATTATCCTGACAGAAAGCATAAAAAACAAGAAGCTCTGGCTCATGATAAACCAAAATCTTCCAGTCTAAAGAATCTATAATCAAAGAATGTAAAAATTAAAAAATGTACAACATCTAAGCTCTTTGCTTCAACACTGACTCTTTATCACTGCCAAATACTTCACACTTACAAACACTACCTGGTAAAAAAATAAAATGGCTATCTGGATTAATTAAGTTAATAGGTACAAATGTCCTTTTGGAAAATTACTGCATGGGCGATGATGTTTCAGCTGCAACAAGTTATTTAGCCCCAAATGATATAAAGACAGATCTTGTGGTTGTTGGAACAAAATTTGCATGTTTCAGGGGGGTCAGGTTCTTGGCATCAGGCATATAAGGAGTTGCAGAAACTACACTACAGCTCACTGTTCATAAACTGAGTTGAGAATAATCCAAAGAATCATTAAAAACTGGAAAGTTAGTGGGGAACCATAGTCTTCCAGGAAGAACTGTGAAGGGAACTCGAGGAATTGGGAATGAACAGCTGTGTGGCCATGAGAAAACCACTAATCACATCAGTGAGGCTAACCGGAGAAAAGACTTCAGTTTGCTAAGGAGCAGAATAATTGGACTCTGGAGTGATGGAAGAAGGTCGTGTGGTCTGATGAGTCCAGACTGACCCTGTTCCAGACTGATGGTGGCATCAGGGTAAGAAGAGATGAGGATGAAGTAATGCCTACTGTACAAGTCTGTGGGAACAGTCAATGATCTGGGGTTGCTGCAGTAGGTTCAGGTCTGGGTTCAGGTCTAGGTTCAGGTCTGGGTTAAGGTCTAGGTTCAGGTCTGGGTTCAGGTCTAGGTTCAGTTCTGGGTTCAGCAACATTATTAGGTCAGCTTACAACCTGAATATAATGAATGTGCAGATTACTTCATCTTTCCTGATGGCATGACCATATTCCAAAGGGGCTCTTCAGATTGTGAAAGAGTGGTTCAGGGAACAGGAGACATCATTTTTGCACATGGATGGGCCACCGCATAGTCCAGACCTGAACCCTATGTAGAATCTTTGGGATGTTCTGGAGAAGGCTTTGCACAGTGGCTTTGCACTCTCTTATCATCATTACAAGATCTTAGAGAAAAATGAATGCAACCCTGGATGGAAATAAACATTGTGAAGCTTATCAAAACAATTCCAGAGAATGCTGCTGGAATCAAAGCTAAAGGTCCAAGGAACTATTAGAGCTCGGCCTCTTATTTGGTGCTGACTTTTTTATGGGCCAGGCTGTGTATGTTCTTCCGGCATTCAGCAAATTCCAGTGGGCTAACTGGTTTGAGATTGATTAAGCATTTCTTCCAGCAGCCAAACAAAGCTCTCTCTTATCAAATGGGACATCTGCTCCAACTTCATAAACATCCCAACACTGCAGCCCAAATATGTGAAGATCGCCTGTTTTGTGTTGCTCGCATTTCTGATACAGCACAGACACTTTCGGTCTTCACTGTTCACGCAGTTGGTTTGCTTCCCATGATGAAAATGATTAGCATGTAATTTTGTTGAATGATGTT
This sequence comes from Craterocephalus amniculus, assembly GCA_036024015.1. Classification (NCBI taxonomy): domain Eukaryota; kingdom Metazoa; phylum Chordata; class Actinopteri; order Atheriniformes; family Atherinidae; genus Craterocephalus; species Craterocephalus amniculus. The sequence continues at coordinate 6,779 of JAVQJG010015075.1, forward strand.
GACTGTGGCTTGCAGGCAAAAAGCATGAATAATGTTCTCAGCAAGCTTTGTGTTGAGGAAAATCATTTGGTGCTCCTTAACTCAGCCGGGGTGCTGACAGGACAGACAGAACTCCTCCGTCATGAGGGAACGAAAACTGCTAATGAAGCCGGGATCTTTTCTTGGGGCTGATAGATGTGTATGGGTAGTTTTTTATGCCTCCAAGTGACAAGAGGGCAACATGACGGAAATCTGCTAAACTTACAGGAATGTAAGGATGAAGCGGTTAATGCTGGGAATCTGTTATTTCCATTATAATCAGAGCTGACATCTAACATTACCACTTAATGTTTTTAACTGTCTTTTAACTCCAGCAAAGCAAAGATGAAGGGATGTTACCGTATGTCAGATGCCAACTTGGGTGGCAGACATCTGCCTTTGTTAACCACCATCTTCAAACCCCATTAATTTGTTCTGAGGTTAGGACCCAACGCTTGAGTCTTTTTCCAGAAAGTTCAAGCTTACAGTTGTTGGTGTAGCCGTATCTGAATCAGCTGGAGTTTCTCTCCAGGCTCTCGGTCGAGTAAAAGTAGGTAAATTATTGTCTGTTCAGTCCTGTTTAGTTTTTATGTGTTTTCCAACTTCTGTGATCATGAGAATTCCCACATACCAACCATGTAGGGGACTTATGTTAACTATTTGAATGTGCTACAGTATTTTCTTGGAAAGCATAATACTAGCTTTGGGATAAGTGTTCACTATTTGACTTTTATAGCCCAGGTTTTAGGTGCTGTAACACAATGCCACCCCTTTTTTTTTAGAGACAATGGAGGAGCTTTTATTGAAATCTATTAAATGCCACGCATGCTTTTAAAAGCAGGAGTTGTTTATTGATTGTTGCAATGGGGGCTGCTCGACAGGAATGAACTCTTCCTGTTGTATCTGTTTTCAATAAATTGATGGAATGAGCACGGTTTGACTGCATTCTGTCACTGTCTGCGTGACATGGTTTAGAGAAACATCTGGAGACAAGAAGAGAAAGATGAGAGAAGGAATGTGCAGAGCTTAAGAGGTGAAGACAGAACACAAGAAGTCAACTAGCTGTAAGTTTGGTTTTAAATAGAGGCAGCTGCATGTGGGAGCAAAGTAACAGCATGGAGGTTAAACCATGTGTTATAATGCGTTTGTGGTGAAGTCTGCCAGTTGTTGGGCTTGAGTTATATATGCCTGGCAGCTCTTAGCAGGAGGTCTGAGTCCTGCCCACCAGAGGTTCAGTCTAATTGGTCAAACAGGCAGTTTGGTACCTTGGACTGCTCTCATGCCTGGAGGCCAGGTACGGCATACAAAGCAGCAGATCGAAGAAAGGTCAGAGTCATTGCTCACACCGATCGACTCAGGTCAGCAGCCGTCTCTTTGTGAGTCAGGAGAAGGAGGAGGCAACTGCTGGGGGAGGAGGAGGAGGAGGTGGAAGAGAATATCTCGCCTGGTGCTCTCAGGTTGACCAACTCAAGTGACACTTTCCTGAGACCGGGCCAATTCCAGGCTGCTAAGAGGATCAGTTTCCCCTTCCTGTCCTGACACATATCCAGCTAGTGCCACTCAGTAGTCTCCAGGCTTGCTGCTCACCAGGCAGTTGAAATACACTTGTACACTTTCTACAACCTGAACCAGGAAAAGCTGGGGACACCAAGGATCATATGAATAAAAAAGAAGTAATTCACAGTTACATTTACTTTTTTATTGCTCAGTGTGAAGCTATTTTTATAATTTGTAAATTTGAAAAATTATATTTTATAAATGCATTCCTATATTTCAGGCTGTCAAGACTCCAAATATATTTATGTACGACAGTTTAGAGTTATTAATGTGAAAAAAGGATTTAGATAAGTTAGTAGGTCAACTCATGAATTTGTGTAAAAGAGGTTTGAATAGCTGAGGAGCAATAATGACAATTATCTCCAGTTTAGGAAATACTTTGAAGTGTTTGAAAGAAATATTTTTTAAAGAAATATTGGAAGGGTCTTACATACTATGCATAAATTGTATATAAAAGTCATTCAATGATTTAAGGAAGCTGGAGGAATTTCAGCACATAAAGTATAATACAGGAAGCCAAAACTTTACGTCAAATCTGTGATCTACAATCCCTCAGACAGCATTGCATCAAGAACCGACATTCATCAACAGCTGATGGAACGATATGGTTATGGAACTACTTTGGGAAAACTTTGTCAGGCTCTATACATTTATAAATGTTGCTTTACTCTGAACTGTGCTAAAAAAATGTGGACGTGACTTCATTGGGTTCTGAATCATCTGGGACAGTGGAAACGGGAATTGTGTTTGGACCCATCGGTATTCCAGATCTTTGGAGGAATTAAACAAATGGCAAAAGGAGCATCCGGATTGTTGTCAGCAACAAGTCCAGAAGCTGGTTCTGTAATGGTATGGGGTTGGATCAGGGTTCTTGGCAAAGCTCCACCTCAGTGTGGCATTAATGCAGAAAGTTTAATCTAATTTTACAGCAACAGCTGTCCAAACAACACAAGACAGCGCATATGTACACAGACAGGACCGGTTCTGCCTGCAGCCATGATGCTGGAAATTTTTTACTGAAAATATGACAACTCCAGGAAACTGTATTCTGGGTTCATACCATCTGGTTTAAGAGAGAGAAAAAAAGAAAATTTAAGAACCATGTTTGATTTTTTGTTACTGTATTTTCCACATTATTCCAACTTTTCTAATTAGGGGTTGCAGAATAAATTGACCCTGCTGTAAGGATGGGATCAGGTAGTGTTTCACTGGAAAGATAAAGTCCTTACTAAGAGGATTGAGATCTTAACTGTCACAAAATCCGTCTATGACCACTGGTAGGCAGTTAAAAACCTGCAGGACAGCCCATACAACACATCAACTCTGCTCAAACAGGTTACAGTGAAGATTTATCCATGAGTGTGTCTGAATGGAGACGGTAAAAGCACTGAACGCAGTGGAAAGGTGGCAGAGATGAGGTGTCTAATCTCAGTACTTTAACTGAGCTTGTCACATGTCATGCCTCCTTCTGGGACACAGGAATCATGTGGGTGCTAACGGACAGTGCATCCAAATCAAAAGCAGAACTAGTCATTTTTTCAGCAGAACAAAGTTCTTTTTGTTTTGTTTTTTTCATTCAACTTCAATATCAAATCCAAAGAAGGCTTGAGAATTTCTTAATGGTATTTTGTAACGTACTTGTATGGGTTGGTCAGTCTCCCTCTGAGCCAAAAGTCACAAATGAACCGAGGGCACACTCCCCTCCCAGCACCAATCTGCACACAGACACCGTTGAGGACCAGCTGGTTAACATAGTGGAGCATTTAGCTCCAAAAGGCCTGGGAATTTCCCTCAGGAATTGGAACCACGGGCCAAAAAGCAGAGCTGGAAGGGAGTGAATATTGAACTGAACACTAGCCAGGTGGCCAGGCACTTTACATCCAAATAAATGTTAATGCTCCCTTTTTTCTGCAAAGAAACTTGCTTTTTAGACACAAAAACGAGAATTTCAGGCCTGACTTGGATCTTATCTTCCTAAAGAACTGAGACTTAACCGAAACTCAAGCTTTGAGCAGTCAGTATTGACAACATTTTAGATGAGTGACGTTTTTCCAATAAAGACACAGGCAGTAGACTGCAAAGAGCCTATTATGCATGAGCATAGTATTCCCAAACCTTGTATATTTTGACAGATGCTGTGAGAGCCGGACATGACATTGAGCAGGTGTGTACCAGAATGGGTTAAGAGGCGGCATGTCCTGCAGACCAGCTGCAGAGTGGCTCTGGCTGAACCCTGCTGCCAGCTGAACCTGTTCGCCTGATGAGCTGTTTGGATTGTGGGTGACTGATGAGGTCGTGCTGTGGAGCCCTTCCACCGCAGCAGCTCTTAGCTGCTAGATGCTGGTGGCTAACAGATGCTCTGAGCAGATCTAATGGATGGCTTCTATGTTGTATGTGCTGAGAGGTTGTAAAGGAAAATGAAGGAGTGGCTATGTGGTCCCCATGCAAGATGATGTATTGCACCTTTTCTCATATGCCCAGCCTTCATACTCCTGCTAATGCAATCCATGTTTTAAACAAGGCTGCAGAGAATACTTCCTGATAAATGCACCTTAAGGTGTTTTACTTTTACTATTTTGCTAGAATTCCTCCTGAAGAGTTTGAATATTTGTTCAAATTACTCTTTGTTCTGAAGGAGTTCTGTGAGAATAATTAGAGGAATCCACAAGAGAGTAGAGGATAACAATCCAGAATTACATTTTTTAAATATATGAATATATAGAATAAATAGTCTCTGGTTAGACATGAACCAGGAAGCTGTTTGGACTGCAGTAATCAGCAGACAGATTAGGAGCAAGGTGTTATATATGAGCAGTGGCTCTTTAGACGGAACAGCCAGAGCTAAAAGTGAAATCTAAGTGCAGCATCTTGTAGAGCTCTTCCAAAAGAGAACAGCATGTTTGTTCATATGGAGCATCTCAGGATAAAAAAAGAGCAGGAAATGTATTACATATATGGGAAAGGCTTTGTGTTTAGATAAGAATATCAATACTTCTTCTGTCATGTAAATGAAAAGAAGCAGTTGCCTAAACTATCTTTCATATACAAGATTTTACAATTCAGGACATAGAAAAATAGATAATTACCAGCAACTTAAAGGTGCATTGCGCAAGTGTAAATGTGGGAAACTATTATTTTATTTCCCTAACATCGTCTTACAATTCCCTGATGTGTAGGATGAGCTGATCTCTATTCAACTCAGCTGCATATGGTCCTGTTTCTGCTGCTCAGTGAGAGGGATTCAGACTGGAATCCTAAGGGCTGCATGTGGGTTGACGTGCTGTGGATGGACCTGGCCACTGCCAGTATTGTATTGTTTACTCCACCACCATTAGAGCATCGATGAGACGCTGAAGAAAATAGAAAACAAGGGACCAGCAGCCTCAAGAACTTCTCAAACACCAACACATACTCCTGCAAGACAAAGAAAAGACAAGCTTTGTCTAGTGTGACGAAAAGAGCCAAACTGGAGTCTGACCGGTGCAGGAATAAAATGAGAGACAACCTTGTTTTGCCGGAAATCTGTCACCTGTCAATCAAAAGGACACACCCCTAATTAATGAGGAATTTTAGGATTAAATAACATCTAGACGGAGGAGTTACATTTTTTTCACTCCCCCCACAGTTGTCATGAAGGTAAACCTGTCATTTTAATCTTAAATGTTTTTTTCAACCAGGCTTCAAACATGTCTAATTCTGCTGTAAAGTTGGCCTTTTTAACATGGGTGCCATTGGGGAATTGCTATGTTTTGCAGCCAGCACCCTTACTTCTTACTGTAGCTCCACATGCTGCTTGCTTTCATAAAATATACGCGGTGGTCTTGCAGTAAACTGTAATGTAGTGAGCAGCGTTACAGCTGGCAGCTTTTTTGATATTTATCATGCAGTCGGAGATGTGGGGACTAGGTTTTCATTCTTCGTCAATTAAGTTACAGTGATGTTGGAACAGTTCCCGATCAAAAAGTTCCATAAAAGTCCACAAAAACTTGGCATTATTTCTCCATACTGCTTGTCCAATGTAATCCAAGTGTGAGTGAGTAGAGTCCATAATTTACTGGAGACAAAATCATTTAGTATATTTTTAGAGCCTAAACCGTAGCATATTGTATTTCCTGGATGCACGTTCATGATGCCATGGAAGCTGCGGCAGACTGGGGGTTGCCCGCTCCGCACATGTTTTATCTATAGTAGCCAGTAGGCTGAGAATGCACAGAACCCGCTATTACCCATCTGCTGCGGCTTCCGTAGTCTCATGTATGCACAACGGGGAACTGCAATGTGCTGCAATTTAGCTCATAAAAATATACTAAATTATGTCATTTCCAGTAAATTATGGACGCTACCCACTCAGGACACTGGGATTACATTGGACGAGCACTATGGAGGAATATTTTTTGTGGACTTTTATGGACATGTTTGAGCAGGCGCTGTTCACCATCACTGTGACGGAATTGATGGTGAACGAAAATCTCTCCACATCTCCGGCTGCATGATAAATATAAAAAAAAGTGTTCCAGAGTGTTAATCAGCATGAGGGTGATTAGAAAATGAAGGCACATCATTCTGATGGTGAAGTATTGCTTTAATGAATGTTTCATACACAGTAAACATGTTTGTTGCTTGTGGAATTACAAGAGTTAAAAGTTAATATTTCATTATTGTTACAATAATTTCTAATACAGACCAAAGAGTATAAATACTATGTGTAATAGCCTGTATACAATTTAATAAGAGCTCGATGACTGCATGATCAATTGCTTTTGACCAGCAGAAATTTGTTTTTTGCTAACAGTGATATCACATGTGTTCTTTCAAGTAAAGCACATTGGAGTAAAGACATCATTTGCTCTCCCACTTCAAAGAATTTAGGTCAAAGAATAATCACACATCTCTCCCAAACTTTCGGAGCAGAGGATGCAACACTTGCAGTCACTGAGTGGACCCTCACTTCCTCTGTATACAACGTATACCAAAAATGCAATTGAAGCCATGCATCCAACAATGAAAACTCTGAAACTGTCTCATTGAGCAGAACAACAAACCCAAACACAGCAACACGTCTATAAGAGAATTAATCTTTTTTAATTTTCAGTCAAGGTCTTGACATGATCCAGTCAGTCCAGTCCTCAGTCTGAAAGTTCTGAAACTAGTGCTGCAAACTTCGATGAAACTGAAGCAACATTGGGCCAAAAGTTCCTCCACAACCAGAGAGAGTGAGAACATCATACAGAAAATCAGTACTTTAATTTGTTGCTTCTCAAGTTGAATTACTGTTTAGCTACTGAAACACAGAAAACAATCAAGCATTATATTTTTGTCTTAATAGACTTTTTGGACCTCGGTGGAAATCTGATCCTGCTTTCAGGTCATATTTATGCAGATATCCAGAAAATTCTGGTGTTTACAAAGTTTTCCGTATGTGTATGTGATTACCATAGAAACCGACTCACATATACAACTGTTCTCCTCACATCAGTGACTCTGTAAAGGGCATGTTGAGCTCTGCAGACTGTTTAAGTAAACCAAGAGTGTCGGTGTGTAGGGGGGGATTAATGGTTCCCCCAGCTTATCACTTAGCAGAGAAGCTCGGTGCAGTGGGAGGGGAGGGTGGCAGTAAAAGGCTGGTAAAGTAAATAAATTGTGCTCCTCTGTCAGCAGTGGAAAAACAGAGAAGAATGACAGTGTAATCTCGCCCCAACTTTGAAATCTGTCTTCCTTGCAAGACCTTGAGAACAACACGTTTCCCATCAAATGGCGGATTAATCTTGTGAAGCTCATGTACGGTCACATTCAGATCCTCTCACAGTGCTGGGAAGGTTGTGTGGGAGTCAGGAAGGGCTCAGGGCATGCATCATATCATCTGATTTCTGGAAATGTGGGGGAGAGCAATAATAAAGATGCCACAAGTGAAACTAATATTGTCTGCATCCTCTTTTAGGCTGTGTTTCCATGCCACCTGCTCGACATTATGAAGACACAGAGGTTCTGACAGGGCACTATGGAAACTCCAGTTCAATGGGTATTTTGACATCTATTCTCATTTATATGGAACAATAAATGTAGGGAGGGAAAAAAAACACAGCAGTTAATCATTTTCATGAAGTGGCACTGAATTCCTTGTAGAAACAAACAAGCCTAGTTTCATCTCACAGACATGCATGAAATATGCACAACCTCTACTAGAGGTTTCTACAGCATATTTGTGTGTTTTGCAGACTGGGTGAAGCTTGACACCTGATAAACCATAAAAGTGGATTACTAACATGTAGCATAAAGGCCATTATGTTCCCTTAACCTTAACCAAGTAGTTTTAAACCCTAACCAGGTTACCTAAACCTAACCAAGTAAACTAAACCTAACCAAAATGCAAGCAAGGAAAAAAGGGAGACTTAAAGGTGAAATATAGATGTTCCTTTTAATATTTTTTTGTAAAATTAGATGTAAACGGGTTCACTTCCCCATAAGGTATGATTAATTAAAATCTTTATACTTATAATTGTCATTATACATCAGCTGTGAAAGTAATGGGACTTAAATAACATTGACCAATTATTTTTGCAGTGTTTTTTTTGTGTTTTATTTGTCTATTGGACTCTTCGGATGTGCTATAACTACTGTGCACGTTCCCGTCTAATGTTCACAGGTGGCTAACAGTCAGCCAGCAGTTAGCAACGTCTGATGGCAGAGGCAGACGCCACTAAAGGCGGCGGTAGCAAAAGAAAGAGTTTTTACCATGTTGATGCAAAGAGGAGAAAGACGTTAAAAGACGTTTCTGACATGATGGCAGGGTTGGCTGTACGGCAGTGCGGCAGCAGAAACCAAACTCATGCATGTCGTTGTAGGCGTGGCCAGGGAGAGAGCTGGGATTTGAAGAGGTTGGTCTTGCGCATGTGCTTTATTCAGAAACTCCCTAACAGTCTCTACTTTCTGAACAGCCACAAACATCTATTATAACGCCTTTAATAGAAAATCTAAACTAAAAATATGGTTCATATGAAAGACAAACCAGGATCTCCTGATCTATGTCAGGATGGCAACCTTCTCTTTTCAAACCTTGACTTTTTTATTTTGTGAAACCAATCATTACACTGTCAGTTGCAGGAAATGTACTATTATGCAATCATATTTGTGTCCATATGCACAAACAATGAGAAAGTTGGATGACCAATGTTTTGGTTTCTATGGACATTAAACAAACACAGAAAATCTTTTTGTTGATTAAAACAACTTATGTGTTTAAATTCAACCACAGACTGGGTGTAAATTAAACAACAGAAGTGAAGCCCTTGATGAACTTGATGGGTTGCTGGCATCTTGTAGTTACATCAAATGAGAACAGAAATGTATGCAACGTTTGTGCCAGACTTAAAGCCAAGTTCTGAAGATCTCAGAGTGATTAAAATGTGAGAATTGTTGCAGAGTTGTTGTGGATGTACAGACTGAAGCGTCTGCATTGTCATAAGAAAGCATGTGGTGTTTGTGTGAAAAAGACGTAGATTAAAGCAATTTTTGACCATAAAACTCACACCTGATGGAACTTTGATGGCACTTGATATTCATTATTCGCAGTCTTGCCTTTGTTGCCCTGCAGGGAACTGAGACTTAGAAACTGCACTTCACAACTTTTTTCCAGCCTGGGGCATCATTTTGTTTCATGGGACCACTGAGCCTAACATCTGAATGTCGAGATATAGAATCCAGAAGGATTTATTGTCATTATGCTAGCATTATGAAATGTTCTTCAGCAGCTCTTGGTTTAAGGCATAGTAAGACAAAATAAAACAAGGAAACAATATTAGTGTTCACAGGGAGATGAATTGGAGACTCATCAGACCAGGCAAAGCTTTACCATCTTCTATTGTCCAGTTCTGGTAAATTGTAGCCTCAGTTTCCTGTTCTTAGCTTAGAGGAGGGACACCTGGTGTGGTCTTCTGTAGCCCATCGGCCCATCATATATTTCACACAAGTAAATTGGGTGTAGAAAACCATCCTCTCAACCTTAGAAACCCTGATGTTGTATTTTTGTTCTGTTAAATCTGACACAACTGTTAAAATGTGACTATTTAAAGAAAGGCTGTGACTCTGTGTAACACTATGGAGTTATGTTCACATTTAGTGGCACAGAAATCTGCAATAATCATGTTTCTGGGGATGAATTCACAGGTTAAATTTGCACAACTACTTAACATTTTGCGGTGAGACAGGCTTGAACCATGACTATGTGTCGTGTAATGGCTGAGACATCCGACTCTTCTGGCTGATTAGATACACATTGGGTACACAATCAGTGTTTCCAGAAATGTAAGCATAGTTCGCGATAAACTGAGCTGGATTTAGTTTTATTTATATGGTGCTAATTTAGAACAGGAGGCATCTCAGCACACAAATGAAAGCAAACATGATCGATTCAACTCAAATTATACAAAATCTAATCAAATCCAGATTAATCTGGTTCAGTGAAGACGGCTATAGCTGACAGCTGCACTAAATAAAGTAGTCAGAGACACCTCCAGATCATTTTAATGATCAACCAACTGCTAGATGAGTTGCTCCTCAGTACAACCAGCTTTTTTTAAGACATAAAGCTGAAAAGACTTAAATTTATGTTAAGAAACACACATGTCCACACAATGGTTACTACAGCGTGCACCTGCTTAAGAAGGCAGCATCCAGTTTGTTGGATGCTACCAGTGGTGATCTGTCATTTAAAACCTAAAATCAACATTGGAGCCATTGAAAGGTTATACTTCTTTTTTTCATTTGAAATGATGCAAATTATTACATAAGGAAACATCCTCAAAATGGCGCTTTATGTTTTTTCTCTTGCATTTGTTAGACTTGCTCAGTGAGCTGGAAATGGGACTATCCTGCAGAGTGAGAATGACTGATTATATAATTACAGGTTGGCAATGTTCATAGAGAGCGTTCAGTCCAAAATTCAGTTTGTTTCTGTTCCCTCTGAACAACCTGCTCACGTCAGATTCATATTTCTTGACCATATAGTATAATGTATTTTTGCCACGGCCACCTGCGAAATTCCTCATGAGAACTTTATTTCTGACACAAAATATTTGGGAGCTACTTGACATAATGAAGTAGAGAAAGTGAGCGAGGGAGAAAAACACACAGACACACACACACATCCATACATATCCTTTCTTGCAAAGCCACAAGTTTCTAATTATATCCTGGGTTTCAAATAAAAAGCGTTTACAGCCAATTCGTTTGCGTAAATGCCATTCCTGTCTGTGCGGAGAGATGTAACCATTTCTAACCCTGAAACAATAAATAGTTTATTGCTTTTATTTGTCATAGCTTTATGTTGTACTGCCAACCTCTTAAAAGGATAGAAAAAAGAGGCATATTTTCCCACTAATGACTGTGTGTGATTTACAGAGTCTGTCTTTGACATGGGGGTGTCTGTACTTTCAAACTGAGCATAATTAGACCTCTGGAGCGGCATGCATCACAAAACACATTACAGCAGAGACGCTGTGCTACCCAGAGAGCCCCTGTTGCGCGGGTTGGGCAGGATGCTAAACGGACAGCGCTTGAGAAAAATGCTTGGATGGGTTCCCTTCCAAACTCATGGACTCATCGCGCACACACTGGTCAATGATATCTGAAACAAACTTAATGATTGGCATTGACACACTTTCAAAATCGGATACAAGAGGAGAAGAAAGAGCATATAGATTGGCTCAGTGGGGATCCAAGGAGTTAGTCAAGCATGAGCTGTTCCCTGCCAAGCAGAGAAAGAGCGGATTCCACTCCCTCCTTCGTCCTCAGTGACCCTGAATGCTCACACAGTGATTTTAACGGGTCACAAAGGAGTTCACACTTTTTTTGACGTCCCTTCTCACTCCTCCTCACCCCACTTTTTTCTGTCTTTTCACCTTTGTCTGCCTCCTGATTCCCTGCCTGTGCAGATGAGAAATGAAGGAGACAAAAAGAAACTGGGGGCACGTTTCTGTTTTGGGTTCTCGGCAAGTGATTTCTAATGACACACTGCTCTCGTCCCCACATGTATTTTAGAGTAAATGAATCAGGCAGGACATGGCCTCATTAAGTTGAAAGTGCCGCTCTTCGCCGCAAAAGTACATGGTGCTCTGGAGCCGCAGCATTCACACCAAGAGGCGGGCAGAGCTTCAACGCCAACTTCACACACGTGCAAATGGGAACCGTTTGTGTGTGTTTGGTAAAGTACTCAAAAAAACCCAGAATTACTTTAAATAAATCGTGCCATGACGTTGAAAATAGGACAGACAAGCTGATAAATCATTTTAGGTTTACTCTTGATTTCGGTTTTGTTTCTAGGTGGTTTTAAGAACTTTAATTCCTTTTGAAAAAAGCGCTCATTGTCATTGGTCAACATTAAGTGGCCTGAACACAATGTCCTATAGTCATTTTGTTTCAGAAGCCCCTTCTTCTTGTGCAGGGATTTTCAATCCTGGTCCTCCTGGAGTTCTTAGAAGTTTCCCTGCTGCAGCACACCTGAGTCAGACCCAGACTTTACTGCTAAATATAACCCACTGATTTGAGTCAGGTGTATTTCAGCAGGAGGCTGGAAGACAAAAAGAACTGAGGATCCTCTAGCACAATGCAGCTTTATGCAATGGGTTTGGATGCTATCTGTGAATCTGTTCACACCTGGTGTAAGAAAACTCATGAAGGGGTCTGGCACCGAACCAAGACCATGCAGGTACAAACTTCCAAAACCCAGTTTGGGTTTGCCAACCTTGTGACTGGTGTGATTCCTGTGACAGCCTGTTATGATATTTTGTTTTTATTACTAAGAGTGGTGCTGAAGGCTGTCTCTGACAGGTGCGTAGTGCTCAATAACTCTTGAAACTGCATGTTTGAACAGAGAGGTTGTAAGACTGTGTCCTGGTAATCCAGAATGTATAAATGTTCTCATGGAGTAATCTTGTTCATCCCTTTTCTCCTTTCATTAGAGCAACAATATTTACTCTTCATGCACTGAAAGGTAAAGATTGGTTTTCAGCATGTGGGGATGTGCAGCAATCTACTGGCACCACCTCCATATTTTGACTGTAACTCCTCCATTTTCTCTGCCCGCTTCTGACTCTTTGGCTTGACTAGCTAATAATGTCAAATAAACCTTGTTTTCAGTTTGTCAGCTCTGACAGGTCCCACCTGCAGACTGTTTGGCTTGAGCATGATATGTCTTATTAGGCCCTGTACCTGCAAGCACTGGCATTTTGAAAAGCAGTTAACCAATTATTGTCTGCATTTACACCCACTGTCCACATGCAACACGGACATCTCTGTGTGACTGAACTATGCTTGCATTGTGCAAGAAGTCCCAAATTCTGAGTAACAGGGATGTCTTGAAGGATATTTTTACATTACTCCGAACTAATTCCTTTTGGATGTGAACACTCAGCAGAACAGGTGAGGGACTGCACCGCTCGCATCATTTCAAGCCAGGACTAAACAACCTTTATCAGGCATTTCTGCTTCATCTTATTGATGAGAGAGATATGATTGATGCATCATGCCTGCAGTCGGTACCTCTGCAGTGCTTCATTATTGTCATATTTGTCTTCTGAAGATCTCAGGCAATCTGTTTCTGTGGGGTCTATGACTTGATGAGAAACAGCATTACAGCTCATTTCCTATTCGATCTCCACGCAGCCTCATAATAAACCTAATTTGCAGTAAACCACATACAAGCCCAAGGAGATGAGATGAGTCGTTTCTCCCACGTAAAGCAGAAAGAGAGGAGCAGTTTACTGCGCTGACAAATTTCAGCTTCCCATTAGCGCCGCCCCTGCTGATTATTGGGACAGATTGATAAGATTGATTGTGCAAGTGTGTCACCTGACTGGCAAGGACTGGTGGAGACAGATCAGGAGGTTTCAGCAGCCAATCACAGCTCAGCTGTGCTGCCTGTCAGTCACCTCAACCAATGACTTACCCCGCAGCAGGG
>JAVQJG010015085.1:0-69714 GCA_036024015.1 Craterocephalus amniculus
AGAGAGTGAGAGAGAGAGAGAGAGAGAGAGAGAGAGGACAAAAACTTTAAATAAGTCCTCGTCGCATGCGTGGGCTTATGTCCGAAAAAGGAGATCATGAAAGTGACATTTGCATCTTCCAGACTTGGACGGCGCAAAGTCCCAAAACCCTGCTGACTGCAATTTGTGAGCAACACGATGCGCGTGACTCATGTTCAGTCAAAGCATTTCCTTTCCTGCGTGTGCTTCATCCAAAACTACATTTAAGCCCACCGGTTATCTATGTTCAGTATTGACAGAGATTCTACTGTGGCAATGTGCGACTGTTTTTTTTTTCAGGACCACAGACAGCGACTGAACAGTCTCCTCAGGACAGTAATGAGCTGAAAGCCTCAAGCCAGTTTTATCGTTAAATCTGAATAAGGAAAAGTACTTTATGCAGCCTACGTTTGGCATGCCTCCAAGCAGTATAAAAGCCATAAATCACAGTATAATCCAGGTAGATGTTCAGGGTTCCTTGGACCAGAGTCATCCAGTGAGGGAGACTGTCTTCGGAAAAGCAGTCAAACGATTCCAAACACGCACAAATCGCTCTGCATGTGATGGAAAACTCAGTCAAAGAGGTAAACACCAAACAGAAAGGGATGCGGTAACACTCTACAGTACAATTGTGCTTATAGTTACAACAGTATGCTTAGTTACTCCTTAGGAACTAATCAGGAAAAAACTGGTAGTTAACCAGTACTTACTGATGAACACACAGCCCAGGTTTGTTAGTTAGCAACTGGTAAGTTATCAAGGATTAATCAGAAACTAATAGGTAGTTACTAGGGAACACCTTACAAACGAATCAGGAACTGATACAGTTTCTCAATACATACTTGGTATGATGCTTTACTTTATGGCACACAAAAACAGTAGGTAATGATCAGGTACTGATTAGTTACCAGGGAAAGCAAAGGAGACTTAATAAGGAACTAATAGTTACATATAAAGGAAACTAAGGAGGAACCTATCAGGACCTAATGGGTAGTTAATAGAGAACCCTTTAGGATCCAGTCAGGAACTACTGGATAGTTACAGGGAGAACCTCAGGAACCTATCAAGAACTAACAGGTAGTTAATTTGTTAACTTATTTGGAGGCTACTGGTTAGATATAAAAAAAAGAGAAATTCTCCATGCATTCTCTCAAAAAGATAAACAAAACAGGTAAAAAAAATTATAAAATGTTGACAAGAGAAACAAGGAGAAGAAAAAGGGATGTAGATGCAGCAGAAAGAAACATAAGTACTGACGCACAATTAAAATGTGCAAAATATCAATAAAATGATGCAGAAATGAACACTGAGAGATGTGCATGATAGCAAACACAAACAAGACGAGCATAAATTCACAACCAACCATAAACACATGACGGGGAAAATGAAAGCAAGTAAACTCAAAATGACGACAGGCAGATGCAAAAGTGTTAGTTCATATCTCTAACTACATAAATATGCCTCTTCTCTATAAACTGGGCATCAGTCTGGTCCCCAACCCCCACTGTGTCTTTAAACCCTGCCCTTCCTGGATTCAGGCTTAGCAGCTAAACACCAGGGCAGTTATTAAAGTGCAACACGACACAAAGGTGATTGATCACCCAGCTGAGGTCTTTTGATTGGTTGGTTATAAATCAATGAGGCATAAAAAATATTAAACGAGATTTTTTTAAAAAGGAAATTGAAATAGAAAAGGCCACATTAGGTGGCTTGAAAAACCAAGCCTCATCAAAATGTATGAAATGGGGGTGGGGTCCACGGAGAGCAGTGACGCATGTGTGTTGCTTTCCCGGAACAGTGAAACTGTGTTACCGGACCTGCCTCAAGGACATCCATGCTTCCATCAAGACAAACCATCAAAATTCTTTGTTATTACACTCTGCTATTTTCAGACTATTTTTGTAGCATTGCAGCATGTAGGACAATGGTTTTAGCTTGTTTCCATGGCAGGCATCAGCTGTATCTTTCTCTGACTTCCAGTGTTTTGGCCCTTTCAATTCTCAATTAACGTCACACCATGCAGGGATGCAAAGATAGAAACATTTCTGCTGCAAGAATCTCAGCTGCGTGGGAGCAGAATATCAAGAGAGGAAGAAAAGATGACTATTTTAAGATCGTTTTTTGATTTAGATTTCCAAGATATCTCAACTGTGACAGCATCTTTAGAGTGGCCTTAACACTTTATCAATTTATGGTTTCAGGCATTTGACCAAGGACACTGGGACACTAATGGTGTGCACTGTAATGGAAATGTTTGTCTGTGTCAAAGGCCGAACCCTCAACCCCCTCTGGCAATCAGGTGACTCCCTGCCTATTAATCTGAGTGTTGTGGGGCAGTGATGTTCATTTGAGCCAAACACTGTGACAGGGTGACCTGTGAACAAATTAAACAGTGTTTGAATTGAAATCAGAAGAGAAAGAGAGAGTACATATAAATACGAATTTCAAAATCCTTCAACTCAAAAATACTGTATGTATTTTTAAAGCTCACTTTAAAGATGGGGATAGGTTTAAGACTATAAGCTTTTACATGGACAACAATGTATGAAGAAAACAAAATATAACTGCAAAGAATTTGATAATTTTAAACAAAATGAATCTTCTTTGACATATTGAATGATTACATATTTCTACACGATGGCCAATGCTGAAAAGCAAAAGTGAAGAGCTGTCGGTCTCACGCCAAAAGGTCACTGTATTAACAAATGCAGGTTAAATCTACTACACGAAAGGTACCATCCGTGTTATTGTCAAAGTTCAGATGCCAGCATCTGTGATGGTATGGGGCATTTCAGTGTGCACGGTATGGTAACTTCTACCACTAATGCTGACAAATATACACCGCTTTTTTAGAAAGATGCTATCAGCCATTCACTGCATTTAAAAGGAAAGTCTTCATTAGTTCAGCAAGACAATCCCATACACAGAAACACAATGGCTTAGTTGGAAAATTATTTGCATCCTAAGATAGGCTTGTGTCTTTTCTAGATAATTTTACCCTATTGAAGAATTTAAAGCCACAAAGTAAATGGACTGTACTTGTATAGCGCTTTTCTAGTCATGTGACCACTCAAAGCACTTTGACTCTGCATGTCTAATTCACCCATTCACACCAATTCATACAGCACCTACATTGAAACATACTTGGTGCTATGTAAATAACCATTCACACACCCGATAGACACACCAGGAGGCAATGTAGGTTTCAGTGTCTTGCCCAAGGACACTTCGACATCTAGTGGGATTGAACTACCAATCTGATTGCGTGACGACAGCTCTATCCACCTGAGCTACAGCAGCCCTAAAGAAGAACAAAGACATTAACAAAGAATAATACAGAGAGCATCATAGCTGCATGTTGGTGGGACCTCACAGCACAGCAAACTGGTGTTTCTAAATCTTACCTTGGAGTCAGTTTGACTTTGGAAGTTGTCTCTGTGTTTGCCCAGTGATGGAGTGATGACCTGTTCAGGGTAAGTCCTGCCTTTTACCGAATTGCATCCATGGTAAGCTCTAATCCCTCAGGACTCTGCATTGGAGTAAGCGGCTAGAACCAATGGATGGATGGATGGATGGATGGATGGATGGATGGATGGATGGATGGATGAAGAAGGCAAAGAAGCTCAAAACCATACCAACTGATTTATTCAGTTCTTTAAATTGCGTTGCTGACACGAAATCCAACATTAGCACACAATTTAGTAAAATAAGATAACATTGTCAATACAGGGAATAAAAGATTGGCTAAAAGGCTGAATTCTGTTTTAGTTATAGTCGACCCAATTGATCAACTACTTTTTAGAAAGAAGATTTTATTATGGGCAATGCTCTATGGAGATGTTTCAGGCGTACATGAAAACTTGTGTACACACTATTAATAAGCAACAGGTGAACTGTTCCACTGTAATGTCTCGATGTACAACTGAAATTAAAAATGACAATGAGCTCTCTTCTCCACTGCTTTCTTTGCACTGATTGCACATCTCCTGATACAGATTGACATATACTGCTCGTATTTTACACATACAGTAAAATAAACCTGCTTCTGCACAGTTACAACTAGGTCTTCCAGGCATTCAGGATCATGCCCACGAACAGGCTGTCTCCTCAGCTGTCTTATTGATATAACACACTGTCTTCTCCAAGCTTATATGCTCTATTGCGCCTCCACTCAATGAAGCTCTCCACAGGATATCTCTCCCACTCCGTCTGTCATCACGCAACAATCAGACAGTTAGATTGCCATGGAGACTCATCTTTGACAGCATGTGGGAGCAAAGCATCAAGTGCTCTGAGTGCAAAGCCCACCTTTCCACCTCATCCCAAAGAGGACGCTGTGAGGAAACCAGAAGGCAAGACCTCATCCCAGCTCCAGTCCCATCTTAATTCTCCTCCCACACATCAGCCTCCTGCCGAGTGTCTCACTTGTAGGAAATCAATCAATCAGCTGATGTGACGTGAGCTGAGGCAGAAAAGGTTTGTCCATTAAAAGTAGAAAGTCAAAGGGAAATTTCATCAGAAAAGTGCTATTCTATATACTATAGTTTATAAGCAAAATATCATAAAAACATTAACTTTAACACAGTATTTGCAGTGTTTAAATATTCACAAAGTACACCATTAATTTTGAGGAGAGAACATTTGATTTTTGCTTGAAATGCTTACAACCTTTAAAAGTCAATCCTAGTTATACAATGCTTGCATTATGTCATTAAAATAAAAACCCTGCAGCTCATCCTCTAAACACCTGATCGCCTGCTGATAGAGGATTGCAGGCAGCCTCTGCAGAGGCCTGGTCCTTGCTGTGAGATCATTAACCCGCTGGCTCACTGCTTATTTTGTGATCCTGCAGTTAATTTGCTCGCACAACTTTTATCTTTCAGTCCAATAAAATTTACTTGTATAGCAGATCAAACCACACATAATCTCTTGGCATTTTACGAATCTAGAGAAACCCACTGATCCCTTTGGGAATGTTGCAATAAAAAAAAAAGAGGTCTGTTTGGCATTCTTCTGTAGATCAGAAGCAGGTCTGGAGCCAGAAACAGCAGAAATAGAAACAAATAAAGCACTGGGTGGAACGAGAAAGAAACTATGACACTCAAACACAAAATGACATGTAATAATAGATTAACAATGCATGGAAAGTAAGAGAGGGGAAGCACTTAATGCATCATGGGAAAGCCCCAACCAACCTGAGCCTAAAACCCACCGCATACTATCTAGTTTATTTAGGTGTCTTATTCAGTTATGCCTAGACATTAAAAAGCAGACTAAATTATTGACATTTCTTTAACTAAACTTCGTAGATACACTATTTCATACATTCAATTTCTCAAGTGTAAGAACTGCAAAAAAATTTAGGTTTTACAGTTAAATTAAACAGATATTTTGATGATAATGTACCATATCAGCATATTATGATCTGAATTGGATACAGAATTTTGAATGGAGCGACTTCCAGCAGAAAGTTCGGTCAACTTGAACTGCTCTAACCTGATCTGCCACGCACTTACAATTTAAGTTGTCTCTTTAAAGCTCACATTTCCTACAGTATGTCCCTATTACCATTCCTTTACTGCTACTGCTACTGCTACTGCTGCCCCTCCACACTTTTAACACAACCTCAGCATCCACCTGTAAGCTCTTGGGCGGAGTTTCACTCATTATTTTAATCGGAAATAGAGAAATTCTATAATCAAGACTTCATAATGTTAACAAGCTGTCTGTTTGCAACTTTATTGCAATAAAAAAATCCTTTGATTAGGCCAACAGATGTTTTACTCAAGGGCTCCAAAATATCCACAAAATTACAAAAGAATTCCTTTTGAAACAGACCAAGGCTGTCACCAATGCAACAGATAGATTCAAGCAGTCTTTTTAATCTGGGTTTTGATTTTCACAGAAAGTCTGCTGAGCAGTGTCGTGCACAAAAAGAGAGAATACCCAGGAAAGACAGAAGAAGAAGAGTAGGAGGGCTGCTGATCTTCCGGCACAGAAGGAGCTAATGTTTTCTCACAGTAGCAGATGGTGTGATGAGCAAAAAGGCTGTTTAAAAAGGTTGAATTCTCAGTTATGATCTTTTGCCCTTTTTCTAGTTTTAATAACGAATCCTTGCTCAGACTTGGAGGACATAGTTTGTGGAAAGGGGCTTCTTTTTATAGGATATATCCTTAATTTGCCTAAAAAGTATTATTTATTTCAAAACATAAATGCCAACCTATTCCAAAATGTTTCCACTGTGACTTAAATGATATAAAGACAAATATTTCAAACAGTCATGGGGTTTGATTGTCTATTTTGGGCTGCATCTGAAGCTGTCAGAAAGACAGCAGAGGGCCCAGACATCCATTTTGTTTTAGACAAGTCTATTCAGATGCTTTTGATACATTTAAAATGAGGCTGCAGTGTGGAGTGACTTCTCTTGGCATGGAAATATAATTGTATGTTGTCAGAGAAGCAGAAAAGCAGCTCATTGAAATGTTCTGTAATGGATGACATGTCATCACGAGGTCCTTTCACTTGTGTGGGGGAAGAGAATGACAAATCACACATCAGAAGTCTCAGCAGGAACGAATTACTCTGAATGTGAGAGTGTATTTCTGAGAGCCTGTGTGTGTTTTTGTTCATGTTTCCTCTGCCTTTATATTTAGTGATCCAGCTCTTCTGTGTTACTTGACTCTCTGGACTCAGGACTTACTGGACTTAAGTGTTTTTATGTATAGATATTATTGTTTACTTGTAAGTTTACTGTTGATGCTCACTGCAGTTTGATATGATTGTTCAACAAAAGATTTCGCAACAGAATTAAAGAAGCTTTTATTTTAAACTAAAAACTGCTTTTCATGTCCACTCTGAGCTGCTTTTCAGATAGGGTCCAGTTTTAAAATGATTTGGTTAGAGAAAGGAAAATATCATAGCTTGTGTTAAAACAAACCATGCTATAAATATACAAAACCCATTTTCATGAGACCTGTCTCTCTATTTCCTCCTTCTGAACTCAGACAAAACTGAGGTTGTTGTCTTTGGACCTGAAAAAGTCCAGCTACATAAATACTCTGGATGGCATTAACTTGGCCTGTAGTACTACATTGAGGAACCTTGGAGCCAGGTTTCTGATGAGAACCAGCAGGAGAGATCGTATTTCTACAGTTCTAGCTTCTCTTCATTGGCTTCCTGTTAAATCCAGGATAGAGTTTAAAATCCTTCTTCTCAGATATAAAGCTCTCATCAACCAAGCTCCAGTGTATATCACAGATCTCATAGTTCCTTATGTTCCAAAGAGAACACTTCACTCTCAGACTGCAGGTCTACTGGTGGTTCCCAGAGTCTCTAAGAGTCAACTGGGAGGCAGAGCCTTTAGCTATCAGGCCCATCTCTTATGGAACCAGCGTGAGGCAGACACACTCTCTACCTTTAAGATCAGGCTTAAAACCTTCCTTTTTAATAAATCCTATAGTGAGGGACGTCTCATGACACTTTTCATCCTCATCTGTCATGTAGAAACATATGACAATACTGCCGTCATTAAAATATTTTCTCCTCACTCAGCAGATCTCAGTGGATGAAAAGTCATGATTGTATCTCTCCTTCTACGTACAACGTAGGAGGAGATATACATATACCCCCCCTCCCCCCTTTCTTTTTCACTCTCTCTCTACACAGTTTTTTGTCTCCTCTCCACCAACCCCCTCTTTCAGTCCTCTCCTTCTACACTCTCTTTCTACACACTATTGCAACACTGTCTTTCTATCCTCACTTTGGGCTCTCACGTTTGTTTTTTTAATTTAATTTAATTTTTAATTTTTATTGTGCAAAACTGCAGCCACTGGTACAGAGCTGAAATGTGTTTAAAATATCCTACTGGTTTAGACTGATGTCAGATAAGTAAAGAACCAATCGGCTGCAGGTCTACATGTTTCATGGGCTGGTGGTCAGGAAATAAAGTTCCTGAGAGACATTTAAAGCTGCATGGTGCATTAAATTATTAAATTTAATTTTAGATTATGCAAATATGCAACCTTTTTCTTTTGTACTTAGGTTAATTCTAATTGTTAACATAGTTATGTTGTGCAATGTTGTGCATTTCTTACAACATTCACAAACTTCTGAACTTCTGAACTTTACCCAATTTCAACATGGAAACATGTATGATCTTTTAGTTTCATTTACAATGCGTATGCGCCCTTAACTGTTGATATTTTGCCAATGGGTGTAATAAACAACAATACTGCATGACAAAAAACAATAAAATAGACAAGATATTGACAAAATATATCATGTTCACAGCATGAGGTTCATGTTTGTGTTCATCAGTTCTATCTAACCTTGTATTCTTCCCAGATGTTTCGACTATTGATGATGTCCGAGTCCTTGGCCAGACTGAAGTCTCTATTGATGTGGACTGGAAGAACCCACAGGCTGAAGTGGATTACTTTAGGCTCACACACACCGGCCCGTCTGGACAGGAGGAGGAGACCGACGTACAGCGTAGCCAAGAGGCACGCACTAGACACACTATTGTTGGTGAGTCCCAAAAGAGCAACTTTTCACAGAGTAAGCGTTTCTGGGCTTTTTGAGTCTCTTAAATAACTTCAACACATCAAATCAACACATCTAAAATAAAAGTTATAACAAGGTGTTTGCCACAGTGTAGCATCCCTTCATCTTTTAACAGCTGTCTAAAAACGTCTTATAGCTGCAGATTTAGAAGAGGAATGTTATTCCGTTCTGCTCTTTAGCATTGCCCTCCGTTTTAGTGCAAAACAATACCAGTGTCTTCACAATTTTAAGTTGAGGAAAATGTTTCCTGAACCTGTTCCACCATTTCTAAACATAATTTGTCACGGTTTGGTGAATCTCTGCTCACTCTATTACTCTGAAATATTCCTTTTATACCCAGTCCTGCTAAAGTACTGTTCTGTTGCCATTTAAATTAATTTGTTGTCATATGTTCCCCCAGAGATCAATGAGATCCCCCCCGAGATCACATAATTATTCATCTAACAGTATAGAGTATTCAGTCATTGTGGCTTTTTTCTTGTCAGAATGTCTTGTGTTATTTTTTAGGAATTGTAAAAGTCTTGTTTGAATGAACCACTGAAGCTTTATCAAACCGACTGAAGCACATCAATCCCATTTTGGAATGAAAAATATGACATGTCTTTCCACAGGTTTGTATCCAGGAACAGAGTACCAGATCTCTGTGCAGGCCATCAAAGGAAGCAATGAGGGAAATCCTTCTTATACCACTGGTGTCACAGGTCGGTGTTCACTTGAATTGTTTGTTGAATGGTACAACTTGCCTT
The DNA here is from genome assembly GCA_036024015.1 of Craterocephalus amniculus. Taxonomy (NCBI): domain Eukaryota; kingdom Metazoa; phylum Chordata; class Actinopteri; order Atheriniformes; family Atherinidae; genus Craterocephalus; species Craterocephalus amniculus. The sequence goes on from JAVQJG010015085.1 coordinate 9,327, forward strand.
TGGACAGTATTTATAAAAGAGCTATATAGTGTAGTTCTACATCCTGAATATATGTGGATGACACTGTCTGATAAGGTGACACCACATATCAGCCGAAGATCAAATTAAAGCACCTTAAAGAAAGCCTGAGGGTATCACTGAGTTCTTTTTTGAATGGAGTGCAGCTTGAGGATAGCACTTAGCTCTTGTCAAGTGATCCATAATTCACCAGCGGTCAGAACCAAAAGGGAAAAACACATAATCGCTCATACTGTTGCACCATCTTATATAACCTCAACACTCCTCAAACAGCCAATCAAAACAGCATTACAGATTCAGGGACCAAAAGGAATGATTGCAGGTTAATGACAGAGGGCTGGAATTTACAGCCTCATAATCTGAAAAATTTTGAATGGCTGTGGCGAGCATGGTCACAGAGGTGAAACATGATATAAATGTAGCAACCGTAAGATGCTCTCTGATGGTTAAGGTGAGAGGTTTTGTGATTTACTGAGTCCATCTGGTAAAGTCGGATATCGACATGTTGGTCTGATCATGTTTTGATATGGGTTAAAGTACGTGAGGAGGAATTCGCTTTTCAGCCTCACTTTAACAGCCGTTCATGACTTTCAGCACAGTTTGAGAGCACCACAGCTTTCCAGAACATCATTCCTGAGTTTTGCCTCACCCCCCCCCACCGCCCCCCTCTTCACCTTCACTCTCATTCACCATCTGAGGGTCCTCAGTTAGAAAAGCAGTCTCCATGTTGACGGCCCTTCATTTTTCAGACTCTCTGGCAGCCAATTTAATGAGTTTTAGTCACCAGCTTTAGCAGGATTCTTTCAAAACTCACCTCTATTCTTTTGAAGTCAGACAGGTACTTAAGGGTCCCTGCCTACACTAATCTATTTTTTCTTTTTTTTTCTTCCTCTGTAAAGATTCCACCTACATGTGTAATAATTGAATGGGCATGTGTGTGCAAATGGGCTAATCTACAGCAGACAGAGAGTGGCTTGTCTCCACTCCAGTAGCTACAATCCTTCATTTTAGGTGAAACATGAAAAGGCTTAGAGGCTATTGAAGAGGATAGTCCTCAACTCTGTTTGCTAGAACAGTTCTTTTGGTTTCTGACAACTGGCATGGACAGCACAGTCGGCTGTCTCTCTAAAACTGCGGTTTGTCTTCATGCTAGCACAGATATACCGCAGTGACAGATAAAGGAAGCGTGAAAGGGGAAATATGGAGAATACCCAAATGCTGTCATGAAAACAAATAAAACAGCAGGTGTTATGATTACAGCTAAATAAAAGGGAAAAAAGCTCCAATATTGATGAAGGGACCATAAATATACAATGAGAAATCACACTATTTATAGGAAAATGAAGAGCAAGAAGAAGGCAGATATAAGAATAATGGGTCTCAGAGAAGCCATTTCTGTGATAATATTATAGTATGTTATAAATTACTGACTTGTTATTGCTGTGGTAAAAACAACTGATGTTTTTCCTTAGAGGCTATAGTTGATGTCTTCCATAACAAGAGAAAGATTTCCCCATATTTCATATTTACTTTCAGCATCTGTCTTCCATTTCTCCTCATTTTCCTCTCTCAGTCTCGTCTAAGCTCTTTCACAGAGCTGTAGGTAACGCCATAATGATTTGCTTGGACAGTTTTTGCACTCAAGTTTTGCTATTTTTAAATTATGTTATTTGAAAATCCTTTTTTCATTTATTTATTTTTTTACAATTTGCCATTTTCATATTTTTTATTTATTTTTCTTTGAAACGAAAACTCATGAACAAAACTTATTCAGGATCAAATATAAACTCAGCTTATCTTTAATAAATCTAATACAGGAAATTTCCACTGATTCCCCAAACTCTTAAATTTATTAATTAAATGCCTTTACTTTACTTTTTACTGATGACATGGTTTTTAAGTGATATTGTTACAAAATGTCAAATTAACATTGATGTTATGTAATTAAAACCTCAAAAAGTCATCAGATATAAATAGGTTTATTATTTTGTATGCTAAATTTTTATTTATCCTATTTTTGCATGATCCCACATGCAGTTATAATATACTTTAATATATACTCTATAGTTAGGCCCCCATATGTGCTGCGCTGTGACTCAATAAATCATTTTTCCTCTCTCAGACAGTGGAGCCCTGAAGTTATGTTTGTCTTGCAGATTTTCCACTGTGTGAATCTGTAGGTGTCTATATGGTGTGCTGTCATTGCCACCAGTTCCACCGTAAAATGATTCAATGACAGCTGATATTTCGGAAAATGCAAGATAAAATAAATCTCTATGCTCAAAAGTAGTTTGGATGCTTCTTAGTCACCAGTCTGCCAAAAGGTTATAAGACGTATAAACACAACATACCACAACCGCCACTGCTGATTCAGATTAAAAATAGTCACCTCCAAGATCTTTATAACTAAAAGCAGATTGCTTGGCTATAGAAGAGGCATTAACTTTCGAGTTTTTATGTTATCTGGATACAATACAATGCCTTATGTAGTCTAGTGGGAGTACCCTGTCTACCCAGACTTGTCCATTGAGAGATTTTTGAGCCAACTGTTCACACAAGATGTAGGAAAAATGTCAAGTTAAAATGTGAGAGGAAATATCTTTTAAGAGCAGTGACAGACATTTGTGTGTGGATAAATGTTTCTCTTGCCTGTATTTTATCCCATTTGTGTGGTGATACAGCTATTTGAGGCTGTGTTACTGGCTGAACATGCACATGCATTTCTCTTGTTATTTTACTTCTAGGACATTTAAAATTATGTAATCAGTGTCAGTTATTCTCTCTCTCTCTCTCTCTCTCTGTTTAGTTTCACGTTTTCTCTACAACTCTGAATTAACTCTGAATTCTGAACTATTTTTTTCTGATAGAGTGACTGGAACAGCTACTTCTTTGTCACAAAAAACACTCATGAAGTTTGGTTCTTTTATGACTTGATAATGGGTTATCTTCACTTACAGTAAATTATTCTCTTTTGGCAGCCATCAACAAGCTTCTGGTTGAATCTTTGACCTCTCCTCTTGTCAGACTTTTTGCAGTTCAGTTAAATTTGTTGGCTTTCTGACATGGACTTGTTTCCTCAGCATCGTCCACATGTTCTCACTGGGGTTTAAGTCAGAATGGGAAGGCCATCCTAAAACCTTCATTCCAGCCAGATCTATTCATTTCATTGCCACTTTTGATGTGTGTTTAGGGTCATTGTCCTGTTTTGAGTTTAAATAAATATTTGTAATTAGTTTCAATAAACTCACAAGTTGAAAAAGACAATAAAAGTATTTTTTCTAACTGAAAAATTATCTAACTGTGACACTTAAGTGTTGAACTTTGTGTGTTTTTGCACTCGTAATATATATATATATATATATATATATAAAATGTTAAGGGGGAATTAAACCCTGGTTAATGTGTTTATCAAAACAGAAAACCCTTATGTTTACTGTATGCAGCTAGATGTTAATGTGAACTTGCCACTTATCAGTTCTAAAATGATCAGCTTCTTTTACTACAAGGTTCCGGGCGAGCATAAGAAAACTGTTTGCTCAGGGACTGCAAAACATGATCTTTTATCACACCTGACTGTAGTCTCTGAAGTAATGGAAAACAGTTTGTTCTATCTTTAGCCATATTGTATGGCTTCCGGTGAACAGTGAGGGTAAAAAACTGTGAAGCTGAATGATGGAACACAGACTTTTACCCAGGGCCCTTTGGTCAATGCCTCTGAACATGCCACCCATAACGGATAAGCTGTTTTCCAAATGGCCAAAGCCACAGCTTATGTTGTATAACTACAGATGTTGCACAGCTAGTCAAGTATAACACCTGCAGAATCTGTATCCATCATATGATGGAAGTTCACAATAATCTAGTGGTGCAAGCTTTAAACTGATGACAAAATAATCCTGGCCTCCTACCCCAAACCACAGAGGCTGTAAAAAAATCTTAAGGACATGCTGTTGAAACGGTTTAGTTTGTTCCTTCTCAGCTACATTACTACAGAAACATGGAAGTACGACACATCCGAAAGGGCTTATTCCAAGATAATTACAAGTTCTCTGTGAATGAAACACAGTTGTAAATATGGCATTGCATTACTGCAAATTAATACCTCAGGTGTTATACAATGGAACTTAGGGCTAATCGTAATGACGCATAATGCAAATGCAAACTGTTAAAAGCTTTAATATCCACCTCTGATGAATATAAAGTACATAAAGGTATATCATGAGTAAAAACAGGAGCCTTTGCTGTAGTTGCTTATTTCCACCTTGGCGTACAATTAATTATTTCTTTGCTGGCTGCTTTCCAGTTCACAAAACAATAAACAGCTCTAAGTTCTTGCTATGTCAATGCACAAAATGACTCCATGTACCCTACAATATGGGAGCAACACCACTGGCTGAAATCACCACGTATCCTTTCCAATATTATTCAAAGAAATTTAACCGAACACACAAATGAAAGACCACATTTGATTGACACTGACCGAGCAAATAAGTAGGCATTTCAAGCTCACTTAAAGTTGCTCACTGAAGGTACTCATGCTTCTTGGCATGGTCCCGTTTGAGGGCTTTGGAAGAGACTTTCTCACAAAGGGGTGCGATTATAAATTCTTCCTGCAGTTTAACTCACGACAGACTGTCATGCAGTGTAAGCACAAGGACAGGAAAGTGACAGCGGGAGAAGAGAGGAGAGACAAAGATGGGATATAGAGTCAGACAGTTGCATAGTTCCTTTCTTCTTCTAGAAGCATCATCAATCAGTTTTCACGATGCAGACTGCACACAGACACAAGGCTGACCTTGACTGAGCTGCTGCCACAGAGGAATAATCCTAAATGATGATTGCTTTTACATTTCCCTTCACTTCCTCTGTGTCTCTCTCGCTATGCTTCTTTGACTCTCACCTTTTATTTTCTGCGGTTCTGTCCTCGTTGCTCTCTTTTTTAACTTTCATGGAGGTTTCCTCTGGAGACCTTAACACCCATCCACAAACAGTCCACCAACTGCTCCACCAGTGTCCTCTGTATGTTTGCTGTGATTTCCTCAGGCCAACTAACTTTAGAAACAGAGGCTCAGTGTTCTGGTTTGTTCCTGGATGTTCCTTCCTCTGCAGCTCATGCTGTGGAGTTTTCTGAGCAGGACACGACCACGGTTTGAGCTGTGCGCCAGTGATGTTCTTTTGGAAAGTTTTTCAGCTGAGCCAGAACACAAATCATCCTTTGGTCTATCTGTCATCTTTATGTGTCCAAAACCTCTCAGTAATAAGTGCTTTTAGATTTACTGGACATAAAGATAAACAGATTTGAGTGCTAAAAACAAACAAACAAGAAAAGATTTCTTTTATTCTTTTCTTTTGAAAAAATCCTGCATTGTTTCACCTTGGTAAACACTGCTGCAAAGTATTGAAGTGGAATTACTATAACCCGTTTTTGTCACTTTGTGATCATCTAATTTCACGTTCATTTCAGCCAGCTGTGGAGGAAAGAAGTGGATCATTCCTGCATCTTTTTAAAGTTCTCTGCTACTTTTTTGCCTGAAAAAAGTAATTCATCCTACGGTACATAAGAGGAATGTGGTGAATCTCTGTGACCACTGGTTTTACACCTTACCTTTGAGCTTCTCCATTCAGAACAGCTAAAAGCACTTTTTCTCTTTTGACATGGTTTGACATGATTATGACAGATATGTTCCACAAAATGTTAATTTTTTTCTCAGTTAACATCTATCCACTACTACTACTACTGTACTACTGCTGTAGTGCCTTTGAAGGTTATTTATATGACTACTTCTTTCACTTAGATCCCATCTAAAAATCAAACACTGTGCAAAGAAAAAATGAAGAGTGAAGAGGAGCTTAAAGACATATTGGGGTGTATAGTGTCAGTGGATTTCAGGTATCAGCAAGGCTTGAAGTCAGAGGAAAAATAAACTGTCATGCTACATATCTCTTCACACAAAGCGTAAAATTAAAAGTGACAGTTTTTGCATGTAACTTGAATGACATTTTTTACTGTGTACATTACAAACTTGTTCTCACACTTCTCAAAATTAACACAACACATCTGCCAGTTAGAGAAGGCATTATGCGTTGATTGCAGGTGAGACTGTGCTCTTTGCTGTTTGAAAATATGTTAAAGCACAGACACAGCCTAAATTTGTTGGAACATATAAATGTCATAGAACGACATTTCTATGACATATGTATAAACTTGATAGCAAAGCCATTTAGTTACTTCTAGTTTTTTCTGATCTCTATGTATTTTCTCCTTTTATTTTGTTTTTCTATTATCTCAGATATGGATTCGCCAACAAACCTTGTCACTATTGAAGTAACAGAAGACACAGCAACAGTCTCCTGGGATCAGGTCCAGGCTGAAATAGAGGGTTACATGCTGAGTTATACCTCCGCTGAAGGCTCCAGTTCAGACATCCCGGTGGGGCGCGACAGAACCTCATACAGGCTGGTTGGCTTGAGGCCTGGTGTCATTTACACGGTCTACGTTTGGGCCTTCAATGGAGACAAAATCAGCGGGAAGAGTTCAACAGAAGCTGAGACAGGTAAACACTGAATGGCACACCATTTTTTTAAGGAATGTATTATCTAATTGATTGTATTTTTTTAAGAGCTTAACAGGATATACAGTATATTTGGGTTGGGGTAAGGTCATGGGAAGCTACAATATACAAACAATTGTTTTGATCCTCTGCCCACTTTCTGTCTGATTGAATAAGGACATCTGATGTTTAGAGAAAAAAACGGAGCATTCCCTTTTTCCTTTGTGCTTTACAGAGGGACAGATTGTCTAAGATGTCTGTTTCTAATTTTCCAAGACCCTCTTACATCAAATAGCTTTGTGTACAATGCCTTATTATTTCCTTCCGATCTTTTGTGTGTTAGATTTCTGGATAATTTTATTGACTTTTCATGGCAGCATCTACTATTAGTGTTGACATTTTACATAAAGCTTATTAACCTCTCCTTATGCTGCCAAAGGGGGCGACTTGAACTCTGACTGAAATAGACTATTTAACATAATTAGAATGAATTCCTCATTTAAAAACATTCAGTTTAGCCTGAGGCTGAATGTCTGTAAGAAGTTTAAGAAGAAACCTTTTTACCCTGCTCAACAAATCCTTTTATTTTTTTTTCTCAGGTCTTTTATGTTATCCTGTCGTTTAAACTGTCTGCCATAGGAGTTAGCAGAGGTTGCTCTTTTGACGGAAAATCAGGGTGAATTCAATGGCCTTTCAAAATCCTTTTAAGCATAAAACAGATAATTCTCATATTTGATACAGCAGTTGACAAAAGGCTAGAATTATGATGGCAGCATTAATTCATTCATTTGATATATTTCAAAATGCCTTATTGTATTTCATAATTGACTCTTTCTGCCGATCTAAGTTTTTAGTAGCTGTAGGTTCAGGTTGTTCCTGGTCCATTTGATGATTGTTGCAGGCGTTTTGGCTCCAATAACCTCATTCATTCATCAAACAGCAGGAAGCAAACATATGAAGTTAAACTATGACAGGAATCATTGTAGGGGGAGAAACATACAAGTATTTAATGAAATGTGAAAGATGGGTGAGGTTTGCAGATAATCAGTTTTTCACCAGTATCAAGATATGAAGTGCATGAGGATTTTGTAAAATTTAACAATATCGTATAAGTTACTTATCCCCAGGTTCCTTTCTGTGATGAGTTTTCCAGATGTAAAGAGATGGATACCCTTGCAAAGGCAAATTACAGGAAATACAAAAGCAGAAAAATCACTTCAAGATATTCCACAATTACTCTTAAAATATGTCCCCTCACTAAGATAATGCTCTGCACGAGCTATTGAAATAAAAAATCAGATTTTTAATTTCATTTTTACTATATCAGAACTCCCTACTTATGAGGCTCAGGAGTTTTATTTTTAAGCTTGATTTCAATACTGCTTAATCCAATTCAGGGTCATGGGTCAAAATAATAATGGGTTTAATAATGTCGAATGATAGATATGTTAACTAACATGCCATGTTTTTTATATATAGATAACAGCTAGGAAAAAAAATCAATAACGAAAAGGTAAGTTTTGTTTCAAGTGAAGTCAGTCACAGCTATCTTCGCAGCAACCAGCTTTTAACTTTTGTTATAATGATTTTAGGTGCGAATGTTACTGAGAATTCAGTCGTGAATCTTAGTACTGTACACATACAGTAAGCAAAAAGAAGAATTCCATTTTGACTAAATACCTCCTGGCGTTTCTCAACTATGCTGCAGCATTTTGGACCAACTGAAGGCAAGAAATGTGTTTCTGGGGTAAACAAAAAAAAATGTATTACAGGAATCCAGTCTGCTAGTTATAAAAGTGTGGATCACTGTTTCCAGGTCACACTTGGTTAAAAACTGCTTAGCCTTTGCCAGACGCTGCAGATGAAAAAAAACTAGTCTTAACAGCGGCATTAATCTGTCTGTCAAGGTTAAACATGTTGTCCAATTGAAAACCAAGATTTTTGACTGCAGATCTTGAGTTTTTGGACAGAGGACCAAGATCAGCAGATAAAGACTTATGAGCAGTGGGGTTTAAAACTATAGCCCCAGTTTTACTTTCATTCAAATAAAAAAACTGAGGCTGAGGAACATCCAGGCTTTAACATCCTCAAAGTAGGTGAGCAGACCTGCTAATGCAGTGGGATCCCTGAGGTTTAGTGGGATATAAATCTGGGTGTCGTCTGCGTAGAGATGAAATGAAACTCAATGTCTCCTGAAAATCTGTCACGGGGAGAGAAGATAAAGAGAAAAGAGCTGAGGTCCCAGAATCGACCCATGAGGGACGCCACAAGATAAAGTCGCAGAAGGAGTTTGGCTTTGACCATAACGTTCAGAAAAGGTCCTGTCAAGAGATAGGATCGAAACTATTCCAGTGCCACACCTTCAATGCCTACCCAGTGCTCCAGGCGTGCCAATAGAGTGGCATGGTCAATGTGTCAAAAGCTGCAGTCAAGTCCAGTAAAACCAAAATAACACCAGAATCAGTTGCTAAAATAATGTTAAAAACTTCTAGAAGGGCTGTTTCTGTGCTGTGCAGAGGTCTAAAACCCGATTGAAATGGCTCAAAAACACTGTTAACCATTAGAAACTCCATCAACTGGAGATAGACCACTTTCTCTAGGATTTTAGAGATAAATGGGAGCAGAGAGATATAAAATTTAGACAGCGAGGAGTGATAAAGACTAGGTTTTCTTAATAAGGGGGAAACCAATGCATATTTAACACTATAAGGGACAACACCTGATGATATGCTGCCATTAATAATGTTAAGAACAGCTGGCCCAGTGTTTGAGCAAGCTCTTTAAACAGACTTGGGGGTACCACATCCACAGGAGAGCCAGAAGTTTTTAGGTGACCCATGAGTTCATGGAGAGCAGTAAAAGTTAATGGCTCAAAATGTGAGAGAACCATCAGAGGAGGAGGCTGAGGGCGGAGCAAAAACTGAAGAGGAGCCTGAGAAGGGGACACATATTGAAGCTCTGACAGCCACTATTTTATCAATGAAGAAATTCAAAAAGTCTTCACAAGTATGATTAGTCAACTGGCAGCTGTGGAGGACTGAGAGCAGCATCCATAGTATGAAATAATATTCGTGCCTTCTGGCGGTTAGGTGAAATATGTGATAAATAATTACGTTTAGCTGTTCTGACTTGATCACCAACAGTTCTTTAAAATTTGCAGAGATATCTCAGGCCCATCCTTATTCCATAAGAATGGTTCTGAGGTTTAGATTTTTCCCTGATGTCACAAGAATTATTCCTGCACTCAAGCCATTAGGATCTGATGCCTTGTTTAAAATGATCAATCATTTTTTAAAAGGGAAGTAATTATTTATGCATCTTGAAAACAATGACACTTCTAAAAAGTCAAAAGAACTCATATGTTGCATCAGGTCTGAATGGGTTAAAAGGTGTGCTTGCTTTGTAGTGTGCATGATTGTTTTCATCAACATAGATCATAGTATATTTGCGATATCAGGGTGATATGATGTCAAGTTTGGGTTCAATCATCAGTTTGTCTCAATGGTTTTCAGTGATAGTTTTTGCATTTGAAAAACAATTGTTTAAATTCCCCAATAAGGCGCAATATGCTTAAAATGGACAATTTATGTTGTCAAGAATAATGAACCACACAGTTTTAATCAAAGTTGACATCCTCCCTAATGTTTCTAACTTCATTCAAACTAATGTGTAGTTGTGTAGTTAGATACTGCTGATTTCTGTAGAGATCTGTAGTTTCTTTTGTGTCTGCATCAGATGTAGTGATGTTGTGTTTACTAACTGTAACTCCCCATGCAGAGCTGGATGCTCCTACTAACCTCTTGGTCCAAGATGACACAGAGTCCAGCTTCAAAATTCAGTGGAATCCCGCCCAGGCAGAAATTGATGGCTACATGCTGACCTATAGCTCCCCTGAGAGCTTGATAGAGGAGATCCCAGTTGGACCTGACATTTCTTCACATATGCTGACTGGTCTGAAGCCAGGGGTCCTCTACACCGTCCATGTCTGGGCTGTCAGGGGAACCAAAGAAAGCAGGAAGATCTCGTCGGAAGCTGAGACAGGTCTTAGATCTACGTACAACCCAAGCACTAAATCATCTGAATGTCTCATGTCAAATTTGACAAATTTTGAAAGACAGCTCATTCCTATGTTTGACAAACCCTGTTCAATATGATGTATAGTTGTAAGGTTAGAAAAGACAGACAAATTGTTTTAGATAGGCATGGGGCCACTGTGAGCTAGCATAGCAGCTTCTGAATGATCTAAATTTTAATGAATAGGTACAAAGTTGAGTTTAGATCTTCACAGGGTTTAAAATTGCCACTCTTCTATTAACTGTAGTTCGTCACATTGAAGTTTGCATATTGATAACCTCCGACAACATCTTCCTTTAGAGCTGGATGCTCCCGCTAACCTCTTAGCCCAAGATGAGACAGACACCAGCTTCAAAGTTCACTGGGATCTCGCCCAGGCAGAAATTGATGGCTACATGCTGACCTATGGCTCCCCCGAGGGCTCGAGTGAGGATATCTCAGTTGGACCAGACAGTACTTCATATATGCTGACTGGTCTGAAGCCAGGGGTCCTCTACACTGTCCATGTCTGGGCTGTCAAAGGGACCAAAGCCAGCAGGAAGATCTCAACACAAGCTGAGACAGGTCTTAGATCTACAACTCCCTGTTCACAACCTAAGCACTTAATAATTTGAACGCCTCCTGTCAATTTTTTGACATGATAAAATCCTGTTAAATTTGATATACAGTTTAGTGAAGGTTGGAAAAGGAAATAAAAAAGTCTTTGTGAAGCATGGGGCTACCATGAGCTAATATAGTAATTTCAGAGTTATCTAAATGCTAATGTTAATGAATAGGTGCAAGGTTGAGTCTAGATCGTCTTTCAGGTTTTAAATTGTTGCACTTGTGTTAACTGTAGTATGCTACTGTGCAGTTAATGTATTGATGTCCTCCGCTAACATCTTCCTCTAGAACTGGATGCTCCCGCTAACCTCTTTGCCCAAGATGAAACATAGTCCAGCTTCATGGTGTTATGGGATCCAGTCCAGGCAGAAATTGATGGTTACATCCTAACCTACAGCTTCCCTGGTGGCTCTAGTGGAGAAATCCTCGTAGGACCTGAAAGCACGTCTTATACACTGACCGGTCTGAGGCCTGCTGTACTCTACACAGTCTACATCAGGGCCTTCAAGGGAGACAAAGCCAGCAGGATGATCTCTACTCAAGCTGAGACAGGTGTCACACCAGTTCTTGTTAAACCTGTTAAACATTATCGTGGTGAATCCCTCAAGAGCTCTTAATAACCTACAATTAGAGTCATTCTGACAAGAGAAGTGACAGAAAATGTGTCTCTCATGGCTGTCCAATCAGAATCTTCTTGTTTGTCAATGCAGTTTTCCAATGTATTCCTCAATCAGTTCATCCATCATTCTTGACAACTTCTGCTCTGGGTCACAAAGAGCAAAGCACCCCAGACGTCTTCTTCCCCAATGAATCATTCCAGCCCTCTTTGAGCAGGCCCACACAAGCTCAGAAGTGTGATCAGCATGTCTTGGAAAAAAACCTCTGTGATTTCCTTCCAGCCGTTAATGCTTGCAGTCTAAGTAGACACTCAGAGCCATTCCTTTCAGTGACCAACACCCTGCCCTCCGTTTTTTCTACTGACATCGGTGGATCATTCATTCTTTCAGGCAGAGTGATGTAAAGAAGAATTTATCTCAGACATCATTCAACCACATAGTCTGTTATCACAATTGTAGCATTGACTAAAGACCAATGCAAGTAAGTCAGTCTTAAAGTCGTCTTCTCATTAGCACCGTCGTACATAATGTTTGCAGCAATCCATTCATCACATACAGGTTGTGTAATAAATCACTGTTTGATCCTTTTTTTGGGATTTATGGCCATTTTCCATTGCCATGCACATAGGTAGTTCTCGGCCAAAAATTACAAAACAGTCTTTATCTTCTGAACAAGGCACCTCACATCTGAGTAATGTGGAGTTGAAACTTGAAATCATTCTAAACAGGGGAAAATGTTGAAGACTCCCTGCAATATTTTGGCGTAAGAAATTCTACCCATAGCGTGCTATGCAGCTGCTAAATCTCCATCTCTGCAACAGCCAGCGCTTGTGCGTTTGTGCCCTCTTCAATGTGATGGTTGGTTTCTTTGCCCATCCACTCATTTTTGAATGAGCTGCCAGATTTAGTGGCTCATCGTGTAGGACTACAACCAACCTTCTTTCAGCCACATCTGTGTTCAGAACAGGATATTCTTTCAAACCCTTCTGGTTCTAAGAACATTGACCATCTTCAGTACAACATCAGTCAAGCGGAAATCAATGGATGTGACAACAGATCATATTTATGTGTACTATGTCTATAAAACCATTATTTACTCACAGTCATGGCACTGATACTTGTAGGAAAAAGAGATCAAAAAACACCTTGTAGTTTGCATGAGTAGTGTATTAAACAACTTCTACTAACATCTTCCTCTAGAACTGGATGCTCCTGCTAACCTCTTTGCCCGAGATGAAACAGAGTCCAGCTTCAGTGTGTTATGGGACCCTGTCGAGGCAGAAATTGATGGCTACATCCTAACCTATAACTACTCTGAGGGATCTAGTGAGGAAATCAACATTGGGTCCAGCATAACCTCTTACTCGCTGACAAGCCTGAGGCCTGGAATTTTGTACACCGTCTACATTTGGGCCATCAAGGGAGACAAAGCGTCCATGAAGACTTCAACAGAGGCAGAAACAGGTTAATACAATGTCATCAGGGAGAGTTTTCTATCGGTAATGTTGACGGTAATGTTCTCTTGTAGATGCTGTTAAAAAAACTTCCATATCAGATTTTTTTGGGAGAACCATGGTGTTTAAAAAATCTAGTTTTCCTCTGTTAAGGGAGGCTTTACACTACAGCAATCTGTCCACCTAACTGAAATTGACCACAAGAGTAAATGCATATAAAACTGCATTAAAAACTCGTCAAGATTAAGATTCAATGCATGATATTAAGAAACCATGGAAACTGGTAAGATAATTTCTTAAACAGTGAAATACAAAAAAAGCAACACTACAGATTATGGAAGTGTTTTTTTGTTTCTTTTGGAGTTATACCAAACTTTAAAAGGCTTCTTAGGGTTCATAATTACCATAGCTTTGACAGCTTTTCATGAAGCTGCTCTAAGGAAGTCCCAGCTATTACAGTTATAACATACACAGGTTCAAACAGTTTATTCATCTATCTCTGTTAATAAAAAGATCTTAGTTAGAGACTTACAGACCCCCGATAATAATTTCCAGGAGGTCAGAGTGGACCACATCTGGCCTTAATTTCTAATTTCTAATTTCTAACTTTCTTGGATTAGTTTTGTGTGTGGAAGCAGGAGAATCTTTTTGAAAAAGTTTGATAAAGAAGCCAAAAGCAATAGTACAGTAATTTCAAGGAATTTAACAAGAAATAATGTAATTGAATCAGTACCTCATTGGTTGTGGCAGAATCACTCACTGACCATTATTGCGCACTAGAGGAAAATCTATCAATTTTCACACCATAAATTTTTTTATTTATTTAACTACAAAATTCCTGAAAAGTCAACAAAGCTTCTGTTCTGTCAGGAAATGTTTCACACAGGCAAGAAGAGGTCACAGTTATGTCTCATAACTTAGCAAGAGGTAAAAAAAACAGCAGCACATGGGAGTCTGCTGTAACAGGAGTACCTTTGTGTGAGCCAGATGATGTGTAAAATCTCCCGGGTCTTTAAAGTGAACGCTGGATCTTTTTCAATTAGGCAGCAAATGACCGAGTTTACATTGTAAACTTTTCTCATCATAACTTATTAGAAACTATCATTGGCTACATCAGTATTGTGGTGGCTTCAAAAAAGAAAAGTTATTGCTGCAGAATCATCTGGGATACATAGAAGCAAGCAATATTAAATTTATGGCTTGATCCGACCTAGTTAAAACTTCAATGATAATGTTTCACTTAGAAATCTCTTAAACCAGCAATACTCTGTTTTACAGACATCTAAGTAGCATTTCATACAATGTAACCAAACTTGCATTTGTTTCTTTCACAGTGTTTTGCCTTTCATTTCACTTCAAATCAAAGTGAGCCATGGATTATTATTGAAAAAAGAACAGGATTATTTATAATAAATTCTCACCTTGCACTGACATTTTTATTAAGACACTGAGTTATGGGTGGTTAAATCTCCCATTGCTCTAGTTTGCATCGTCATGCCAATTAAATTATTTCAGCGTTTATTTCAAGTTGAACTTTCAAAGCATTTCAATAAGCAAAAGATCTTATCTGCAAACTGTGACTGATGTATTCTCTGGTGGTACACATCAAGCACAAACAGGCTTGCAAAGCTACACTAACAAAGGGGGGACCTGAAAAGAAATGAACAGATATCAGAAAGTAAAATACTACAAGACTAAAACACAGATAGAATAAAAAGATAAATGCATAAACTGTCAAAAGCAAAAGTACTACTTTCGAGTTATTCTAACATTTTATCCCTGATTGAGTGTGTGATCTCAAAAGAGCAACACACACACAGAGAGAAGAATTGTATACTTACCCAGCATAAGCATTGTAAGATGTGTTAATGAATAATTCAATGCCCCTTTGCTGTAATGCTCTCTGATTTACATTCATACCCACAGACATTGATTCCCCAAGGGACCTGAAGGCTTTAGATGTGACAGTGGATTCTGCTTCTTTGACTTGGATTCCTCCCCTGGCGGACATTGAGGGTTACATCCTCACATACAGAGATGAAGAGGGCATCATGGAGGTGCTGAGCCATGTAGTTTGGTGCACATTTTCCCACCCCAAACATATTCACAACACATCATACTACAAAGCACTGATATGAATGTATCATCTGAACTCTATAAAGCTTAACCTCACAGTATTTATCTTCATCTTTATAATAACAATAAAAACTGCAGTCGATACACACATCCTCTTTTAGCAGAGCCTGTGGTAAGCGTCCTTTGCTGAATCCTGTTAAGGCCAAAACTGACTCCTTCGGATCCATGTTGAACTAAAGCACTGTAGAACACTGACCTCTTGTGGTGACATTTAAAATAAATCTGCAAGACATATTGTAGTTGGATAGCAGCTTGTTTATAATGGATTATGACAAAATTCTATGCATTTGTTTGATTAAAACTAAATAATTTGCCATTTAACATACACTAAACTCAATTGTAGACCCGTACCACATCACAAATCAAAACGTTATGTTCTATGTTGAGTGAAAGCTGAATGAACGGTCAGCAATGTCATTTCTAGCTGTCTTGTGTTGTTATCAGACTGTTGAAAAGCAGCTTGGAGCCGGTGAGAACAGCTTTGCTGCATCCAACCTGGAGATGGGGAAGAGCTACATTGTCACCATCATTGCCTACAGAGGCTACAAGAGGAGCAAAGTGACAGAAACCATCTTCAAAACAGGTCTGTAAGGTGACAGTACAGTTACTGAACTAGTCTGCTGTTTTGCTATCATATCATCCTGCTGTATATCTTGTCCCTCAATGTCACATTGCCTTCTCTAGTTGGTCTGATGTACCCTTTCCCCATGGACTGTGTTCAAATCATGAAGAATGGAAATAAAAAGAGTGGCATCTACACAGTCTACATTAATAATGACCGATCCAAACCCATAGAGGTTTACTGTGATATGGACACTGATGGAGGTGGCTGGCTGGTATGAATTATTGATTACCACAGACTAAGTTATGGAGATTTAAATAATGTTTCATAATATTGATTTAAACTTTCCCTCAACCAAACTGGGGTTTTTTGTAATATCTGCCAATAAAACTCATACATTCTGCTTTCAGATGCTTCAGCGCCGAAACACTGGCCAGCTAGACTTCATGAAACGCTGGAGGCAGTATATGGCAGGTTTTGGCAACTTGACGGGGGAGTTCTTTATTGGTGAGTGCACCAGAGGTGCTTCTGCAGAGCAAAAACGTACAGTTACTGTATGAGCTGTTCCAGAGTATCACACCTCCCCCTGTTATTCTGACTGTGTCTGTATTGTTCCTCAGGTTTGGACAAGATATACGAGCTTACCAACACTCCTACTCAGTATGAGCTGAGGTTTGACTTGGGCCTGGGCTCAGAGAGGGCTTATGCGGTGTATGACAGCTTTAAGATTGGAACCGTCAAGCAGAAGTTCAAACTTACTATTGGCAAATACAGAGGAACAGCTGGTGGGTCTTTTTACTATTACACACCTTTTACAGGAAACTATGAGGGGATTGTATGCGCTGAGGAAGGAAGAGATTTCAATAGTGTACTCCAACTATGAGGCAAATTTATTTTAGCATCTGAGAGATATTTGGTTTATAAACTTCAAATAAGTTAAAGACCGTAGCAGAAAGGTGGTATCTGAAGCATGGAGAGTTTAAGTAGGTTTTAAAGCCAGACAGATATAGACACACAGGGAGTGGGACACTGTGCGGTCTACATATACTGCACCATAATGTGCTGACACAACACATACTGCAGAGCTAAATCAGCCTCTGTTTGGTGCTTTATTCAATTTCAATAGAGGTCACATAGAAGACAAAATAGTCAGCAGCAGCAAAAACATGAAATATGTTTCATAAGAAGGAATGTTGAACAATATAAAACTATGTAAAACTATATACATATATATATATATATATATCATGGATGTGAATCTTGCAGCAACTCACGATTCAATTTGATTCTTATTCTTGAGGTAACTTAATTTACATTCAATCCTCTTTTAGTAACAAAATGTGCTGATAAACTCTGTTTCTGTGAGGAATTGTTTCATTAGTTAAAAAAAAATGATCATTTTCATTAAAACACGGTTTAAACTTAACTAACATGGCAAAGTTGAACATGTTTTTGTCACTTAGCAGCAGCTTTGAAAGTAGTCAGGCTTATAATTTTAGCTTTTTAAAAAATCAATTCTTGGAAATTTTTAAACGATTCTGAATCTCAGTGAACAAGAATCTTGATTCTGATTAAAAGCAATTTTACATACAATACATACATACATACATACATATGAATATATATTTACATACATACATACAGTACCTATACATATTTATACATATATGTCTAGTTTAAGCTGTTTACAGAAAACATTGCCAAGTCTTATGTGCTGATGGTCTGCAGGTGACGCGATGACCTACCATCAAGGCAGACCCTGGACAACTGTTGATTCTGATAATGACATCGCCCTCGGTAACTGTGCCCTGACCCACCATGGCGCCTGGTGGTACAAGAACTGTCACTTGGCCAACCTCAACGGCAAATGGGGTGGTAGCAGGCACAGTATGGTGAGTGAACAACAAGGCATCTCCCACTTACTTGATTGCAGTTTCTGTGTAAAAGCAAACCTGTGCCATGAGCTGAGCTCACCCATTCCTAAATATTTCAGGGTATGATGTAATATAAATCATTAAGTGGTTTTAAAAACATGACTGATCAAACTATTTATTGGTGTAAAAAAGAGCAAAAAAGAGCACAACCTTTTTAAAGGAGAGTAGAGTAAGACTAGGGTATTTTGGTATAAAGAGGAGTTGATGACTGACTCAAAGTTCTCAGGCCCTGCAGTTACAAAATAAACTCAAAATATCACTGTATGCTTCACAGTTGCTATAAGCTGTACTTATCTGATTAAAGATAGTGCTGCACATAATGATCAAACGTTTCTATTCTGGTTTCAACCCACCACAGGACATTGTTCAAGACGTCTTGTGGTTTGTTCAGAGGGAACTTTGCAAACACAGTTCATGTAGCATTTTAAAAAGAAGACTTTCTGCTGGAAACCCTTATAGACAAAGCATATTTACAGTCATTAACCTAAACATTTAACATGCTATCAGATCATATATAAGACCCAAAAATGTTTAAAACATAATGCTATGTTCTGATATATAAGTTTTAATGTAAACAGAGCGTACTTCCTTTCTCATATTATCGAAATAAAAGCAAAAGCACCATTTACCCACTTTGTTGCTAGGCTGGATCTGCTCTGCAAGGCTGCTGCTTAATCCATCTGATTTAAAGTAAACAATTTAAAAAACACTGTTAAAAAGTTGCTTTGATAAGTAGAAGTCTCCCAAAATAAACACATTTATCAATTAGAAAATCATGTCTTAGCAGGGGGAGTCTAAAACACAGAAGACTAACAAAAACATTGTTATAAAACTTAGAACAAAATATGACAAACTAAGATGTGGTATTTAAAAACAGGATAACTGTGATAAAGGAAGCAAGGCAGAAGCCTAGGCAGGAAAGCGTCCAAACTGGCAGGTGAAAAGGGGGAAAGTCAGGGCTATAAATAGACAGGAACTTAACAAGATGGAATGTGAACACAATGAAACAATTATGATGGGTGGAAAAGTCACAAGAGCATAAAGTAACACCATCCATGCAGACAAAAACATTAGCTCTTTAAAATGGAAAAGGAAGCAATTACTATCAAGTCCAAAAGCCTTGACACTGCAATCTATCACTTGCAAATATACAAAGTACAAAATGCAAAGTACAATGCAGCTCCTGTCTCCAAACCAGTACTGACCATTTTTAGTTTGGATGAGTCCCTTCAAGCTAAATGCAAAAGTGAAATGATAAGGGTTTATTTTAATCCAGCAGTTATTGGTAACACTGGGACAGATGTCTGGTTTACCTAATCACTTAATGTGCACGCCTTTGCCACCTCAGAATAAAATGTAACAGCAAACAGCTTTCTAGTGCTTCTAGTAAAGCCATATACATTTAACATAGGTAAAAAAGACGTAAAAACACACTGTTACATGAGTTTACAGAAAGACTAAATATGAAAAAAAACAACAAGTGGCTTTTCCCAGGCCAGCAATCTAAAATACCCCCCAAGCCCCACTTCACTTTGTGTTGTTTTAGCTAGTTGGTGTGAGGCAGAAATTACCAGAATCCATCATCAGTGATAAGAAAACGTATTTCTCACCACAACTATAAACCAAGTGTTTTTCACCGAGCTGATAGGGAAACAACAACAGTTATTTTGTCTATGGCAGACTGATACAGCGAGAAATACCAGGGGATTTCTCTTCTCTTGTCAAGATTCTATCCATATCATTGCTGTCGCTGACGTCTCCAGCAGCGTTTGCCACCAAAATGCAATAACAGTCAGAACAAGTTTGTACTTATATTAAATAAAGCCAGAAGCTGGTGTTTATAGTGTTTGTCAATCTACCTGTCTTTCATGCTGCATGGCTCTCTCTCTGCTCACTGCCTCTCCCTCTTCTTCAAAATGCTCTCCCCTTATCTCTCCCTTTCTTCTGTTTCTCAATTAATCTGCTGCTCTGCTGTCAGGGAGTGAACTGGGAGCCATGGAAGGGCCATCTAACATCTCTTGACTTCACCGAGATGAAGATCCGACCCGTGGGAGCCATGTCCAGCAGGAAGAGACGGTCACTGAAAAGGAGAACCAAAAACACCCACAAGAAATAAGAGAAGCAGCCACAGGACAGCAGATGCAATCGGTCCTATTAGCCTGTGATCACACTAGATTTCGTCGTTTCTGTACATAATGTAGATACAAATGTCTGACCATACTAGAATTCATATCGGTTTTACTTGGCTCCATGTCGCAACTTCTGTTCACATTTTGGTAAAACCAAGAAAAGCTCAAATTCACAGGAAGGGATGTATAACTTATTATCTGTTGTATTCAGATCAGAAATTCCAAGGTTTAGTGTGATTGTAGGAAAGTGGAAAAATCAGAACGTGCCTTTGAGCTGTTTGGAAATGATGATGAACATTAATGAGTTTAGTCTTTCAGTTATGATAATGTAATTGTAATTTTAGAAACTCCTGTTTTACCGACTCTGGTAGAAACTTTGAGAATAGTTTGATCAGGTAGATGGGAAAAAAAAGCTTTTTGTCCAGTGACTTTACCTTTTTAAACTTAAGGCAGTCCTCCAGTTTACTTGTATTATAATTATGTAATTCTTGTCATAGGAAGCAGAATCTTCGAACATAAAGCTGTGGAGGGAAAAAAGCAATAAAAATGGCTTGTGTGTTTAATTAGTGGATCAGGTGTAGGTTGTTGGTATCAGTCCCCTGTTGCTATTGATTATTGATTTTGTCACATTATACTGCCACTGTTTTTTCAGCAGTGTCACATCACATCAATTCATGTGGGACAAGCCAGAGAATAACAACTGACGGCTGTCTGGAATAGCCAAACTTCTCCTGCTTTACATTCATATGATGGGGACAGCTCGTATCAATCAATGGGATGTGCTCATATCAGACGTCAATAAGAACAAGGTTTGTTTGGGCCGTCCTCTGGAGCTCTATGACCAAACCTCTCCTTTCAATCTGAAAAACTGACAGAAGTCATTAATACAGCTTTGACTTTAACTTTAGTTGATTGAATTTTTTATACAGTTTTATTACAAACTTGGTTTATGTGACAAGGACGCAGCACATCAATCAGCCACTTGGCTAATCTGCTACTCTAAAAACTTTTAAGTATGTGTTTGGACATAAGGTTTGTATTCTAGTCAACCTTGAATCAGAAGTTTCAAGGTCAGAAATAAGGACCCTTACTAAGGAATTTAAAGTCTATATAATAACATTCCTTTTGTTAAATGTATTGTCAAACTGACATTATACTTGCTCACTCATATTAGTTTCACCATTCACAGAAGAAATAAAGAATTTCTCACATAACGTTGTCATTTTCCTCATCTTGATAGATCCATGGACTTAAGGGATATGAGCTGGAGAGAAAAATTAACAAGCAAGTAGTGGTATCATGTTTGCTTCACTGATTTTAATGACAGCATGATATTACTTGGAAATGACAGACTAATAACTCTTTTTTTTCCTTACCTCCAAGTTATATATGTGTATATTAGTTTTTCTCCACTGGTTTGGCTCATTTCTTGAAACTGAGATTACATTCTCAAAACTATAAAACCATTTGGCAAAACAGTCTTACCTGCAAAAGCTCATCTCTCTCACAAAACTGTTCACTCTTGATTCAGAACTAAGTTTCTTTCTTATGTAAATCATCAGAGCCACCACAATGGAAAGATCTTTCTGTTCACTCATGGGTCAAAATGAAATTTCTTTCTCATACAAATAGTCAATGCCCCCAAATTGTTGTTTGGTCATCTGAGATGTGTGAAACTCCTTTGTAAGTCAAGTTCTAGTTTCACTTGACTGTCAGATACTGTAATCAATTTATCAAGTTTCGCAAGAGATTCATATATGTTCAATATTATGTTCTTTGCTAATATTGACAATTGAACAGACTGTTGTGCATGTGATGTCCGAAAGAATGAAATGATGCTGACCTGATTTGGAGGGAACAATTATTTGACTGAGAATCAACAATGAGTTTAGATCAATATGATCAATCCACTTGGGAATTGAGCTAAAAGTAGGCAAACTGTACTTCATCATTTGCAAAGTAGTATAGAGAAACTGAGACATGAACTAAGATATTTGCAATTTTTATGAAATGAATATGGACATTGAGGAAAGTGCCTCTGGATTGGCAGACCGGGGTGGTGGTCCCTCTTTGTAAGAAGGGGGACCGGAGGGTGTGCTCCAACTACAGGGGGATCACACTCCTCAGCCTCCCTGGTAAGGTCTATTCGGAAGTCCTGGAGAGGAGGGTCCATCGGATACTCGAGCCTCGGATTGAGGAGGAGCAGTGTGGTTTTCGTCCTGGTGGTGGAACAGTGGACCAGCTCTATACCCTCTTCAGGGTCCTGGAGGGGGCATGGGAGTTCGCCCAACCAGTCTACATTTGCTTTGTGGACTTGGAGAAGGCGTTCGACCGTGTCCCCCGGGAACTCCTGTGGGGGGTGCTCCAGGAGTATGGGGTGCCGGACCCATTGGTGAGGGCGGTCCCTGTACGACCAGTGTCAGAGCTTGGTCCGCATTTCCGGCAATACACCTGAGTCGTTTCCGGTGAGGGTTGGACTCCGCCAAGGCTGCCCTTTGTCGCCGATTCTGTTCATAACTTTGATGGACAGAATTTCTAGGCGCAGCCGAGGTGTTGAGGTGATCCGGCTCGGCGGCCCCAGGATTGGGTCTCTGCTTTTTGCAGATGATGTGGTTCTGTTGGCTTCGTCGGGCCGTGACCTCCAGCTCTCGCTAGAGCTATTCTCAGAATAGCGACCGGGATGAGAATCAGCACCTCCAAATCTGAGACCATGGTCCTCAGCCGGAAGATGGTGGTTTGCCCCCTAAAGGTTGGCGGTGGGGACCTGCCCCAGGTGGAGGAGTTCTAGTATCTCGGGATGGAGCGGGATATCGATAGGCGGATCGGTGCGACGTCTGCAGTGATGCGGGCTCTGTATCGGTCAGTCGTGGTGAAGAGGGAGCTGAGCCAGAAGGAAAAGGTCTCAATTTACCGGTCGATCTACGATCCTACCCTCACCTATGGTCACGAGCTCTGGGTAGTGACCGAAAGAACGAGGTCGCGGGTACAAGCGACCCTCCGCAGGGTGGCTTCCTCCGCAGGGTGGCCTCCTCCGCAGGGTGGCCGGACTCCCCCTTAGAGATAGGGTGAGGAGCTCGGCCATCCGGGAGAGGCTCGAGGTTGAGCCTCTACTCCTCCGCATCGAGAGGAGCCAGATTAGGTGGTTTGGGCATCTGGTCAGGATGCCCCCTGGACGCCTCCCTCGGGAGGTGTTCTGGGCACGTGCCATCGGGAGGAGACCTCGGGGTCGGCCCAGGACACACTGGAGGGATTATATCTCTCGGCTGGCCTGGGAATGCCTCGGGATCCCCCTGGATGAGTTGGTGGATGTGGCCGTGGAGAAGGAAGTCTGGACTTTTATCCAAAGCAACTTACAATTGAGTTTTACCAGCGGTGCATCACTGGAGGCAAGGAAGGTCTTGCCCAAGGTCTTGACTGAGGTGGGAACAGCAAGATTCGAATCACCTTTCAAATCACAGAACCACCGTGCCCTACCACCTGAGCTGCTTGATTAATGCTTCAATAAATGAGCCAAATACGATATAAATTCAGAATGATTTGCAAAGATGAACAGAGACATTGAGAAAAATGCTAAATTTGCAATTTTATGAACTGAATGAGAAATACAATTCTGTGTGAACAATTGACAAATGGTTTGGAGACTTGTCCATGTAGTTATGAGAATGTAATCTCGGTTTGGAGAAATGAGCCAAACCTATAGAGAAACTCAATGTAACACTTTGATTCAATGACAGTAAATGTATATATACTACCCGCCTTTGCTTCACCAACATCAGTGGCAATCATCAGATTTAGTTTTTCTCAGTAATTCATATTTCAATGAAAACCGTCACTGAAATGTCATACCAAAAATAGACTATTCTCACCTTCATTTGAAGGGAAATGAAGTAATGATCTCTATCAGTCTCCTGATTTCATCAACATAGAACTGCTGTGGTGCAGCCGTGCAAACATTTCATCATGCAGAGTTGAGCAACTTACAGGAACTGATCCTTGTTTACCGTCTGGTCTCATAGCAGCTTCTCTGAGATGGCTGAGCTCGCTGACTGTCTGGACTGGACTGATTTCACCACAGCAGCTTAAAGGGGAAGTTCGGTATTTTTCAACCTGTACCTATGTTGTAGCATGCTATATGATCATATAGCTATATTCCGGGGTCCTTTCAAGCCTTTCGTCCCCATCTGTGAAAAAGATTACGTCACCACTTTGCGCCATTGCAAAAAGGTGAATGTCTCGGTGAGTAAATGATCGAATAGCATGCTACAACATAGGTACAGGTTGAAAAATACCGAACTTCCCCTTTAAGAGCCATGAAGAATGACTGATGGCCAAAAGAAACATTTGGCTTGAGAGAGGTCAGGGACCACCAACGTTGGAGGGAATAATCATCTGCAGAGGATCTGTGAAAATGTCATGCTAATCAAATAACTAATGCAGGTTGGACCAAATTGTTCCAACATTGTTAAAGCTGATATGGTAAAAATCTGTGCTTTTGAATTTATAAGACATGATCTCAATTAAGGTTAAGATGAGAATGTTCAGTCAGTAGTTGGGTAAGAGGTGAAACCCGAAACTGGATGTGAGAAGGCTTTCAGAGATCAGCCTGCACTTGAAAACACCCTTGCCCTCATGTCACTTTACTCTGACTCAGTAACAACGAATTCTGAGTGGATCAAAATCACAAAAATCACTTTATCTCCTTGTTCACATAATTGCTCAGCAACAACGCTGTTGTTGACATATTCTAGCCTTCAAGTGTTCATCTATAAGAGCGCACACTTAAAAAGGCTAAACTCTGTCTTCCTCTGGTCTCCATGCACCGAGGCGGGGCAGAGTGTTGTGTACTTGGCCTCGGCCTCATGGGAGTGATCTGTCCTCTTGAACCACACCAAAAAACAACAGCGTTTATTAAAGCGTTGGCCTTGCTTACACTTCCCCTCTTTAACTTGTCTCCTTAAAAAGTGGTTTTCCAAGAGAGGAAAGCAAGGAGACAAACTGTCCTTTGAGAGAGCCCTGGAAAAGAAACACGAGTTGTTCAACCTTGAGTCGCCATGAAATGAAGAGGATAAATCTGATCACGTGCAGGAGAAACTACCCCAACTTTGACGTTAGTTAATCCCTGGTAAAATCCCAAAGTACAAGCCGGCTATAACGTTTTCACTTCCAATGACAAAAAAGCATAGTTGGGTCCTAAAGATAACATCGTGGTCTTGTTGTTGCAGCTCCATGTGACTTCTCAGCTGGGCTGTTTTGGACTGCGTCTGTAATCTTAGTGAGACATCTCCTGGCATTTCCAAAAGAATACATTGCACAACCACTGGAAATGTCTGCATTATATCGACTGGCTAGACGGAAAACTGCATGATGATTCAGCACTTTGAGTACACAGCGAGAACGACATGCTCATATAAACAAAGTCTCAAAATTTGTGACTTAGCCTTTCAGAAGTCATCCATCACTGAGTTAGTGCCGTCTCTGCAGAGAAAGGTGTTTTGAATAACACTTGCTAACTAAGGTTAAAGAGAAACTGAAATGCAACAGCAAAATGTGCAGACCAAGCTGTTAGGCATCCTAACTGATCCTGCATTAGAAAAGACACATAAAAACCTATGAAAAAAATATTTTAAATAATATTAAATATGTAGTTTCTGGGCATTAGTCAGGTATTTCTAATTAATCTTGAAGTAAAATGGAAATCTAAACCAAGTTTTAAGTCAATATTTTCTGTCAATGATGGAATAAAGCTTCCAGATGTGTGAACGTGAACCTCATGGTGACACTTTAAGCTTTTACAGTTCATCATCAGGAGGCCATAAATTTATGCACTTAATCTTATCTCACTTCATCTGATAAGTGAATAAATAAATATTTCAACTAGTGATGAAACTATAGAGAAAACTATAACTCGAGGTCATCAAAGCAACAATCATTTAGGTGTAATTTCATATAATTAAATTAAGTATGGTTACAGTTGATAAATGTTTCCCTTTCACATTCACTGCATTACTAATTGAGGAAAAATAAACAACTATTGATGATCCTTAAAGGTTTTCACAGCTGAATGCAGCTAAATAGTTTCACTTAGTCATTTAGTTTCTCTGAGACAAAATGTCTGAAAAGTGGAGAATTGTTGCAAACCACTGACACAGGATTCAGTATAATTTTTCATAGTTTATCCCAATTCATTCACTCGTTTAAATATGCTTTGGAAAAGATGCATCCAACTGCAGTAAAATCATTTAACCTGACCCGGCTCTTCAGTGCATCTGTGTTAATCTCCGCTGTGTCAGCATCCATCCAATAATGATACATGATTTTTATCTTTTGGAGTTCTAAAACTATTCTTCAACAAATGGGTTATGAATTTGCTGTATGGAATTTTGTGAGGTTTGACTCCTCTCCACATGGCCTAAGGGAAGGTGTTTTATTTAACAGGGCTGAATTTTCTCGTTTTTCAAACTGTCCTCAAGGACAAAACCAATTTCCTCCCGAGAAGGTTGCAGAGATTCTGCTCAGGAACAGATATTATGAAACCTGAAGCCCCGTAAGGAGGGGAATGTCTATCCGAACTGTCCAGTTAGTATATACTGCAGAGAGTAGAGGAGCACCATATGCTCCATGTTCTTGCTGGAATGACCTGAATCTTTGGCTGAAGTCCTGTAAACTCATCAGAGACTTTTTTGCTCCGTACGAATGGTAATTAAGTAGGAGTGAAACTGGCTGTTGGGATCTATTCCCACTATGACAACATAAGTTCTCTTTGCAACAAAACTGTTGGATAAGGCGTGCCTTTACTTTAACACTTCCTTCTACCTTTATTTCACTACATTTACCTGACAGCTTAAGAGGAAAATTAAGATTTTTGCCAGAACCCAAATTACACTTTAGTTAATTACCATGCATTATAATGACATTTACATACCTGGGTAATACAGTTTAGTATTAGTTCTATACTGCAGTCATTCATATGCAGTGTCATCTTTTCAGTTCATGTTCCAGATGTGAGAAGTATCGTACTTAAAATCTATGGATTTTTTTTTACACCAACTCTGCAATTTGCACACTTCCTCTCCAGAGTGATAACTCAGTCTTGGATGTCTGTCTACAGGGCGTTACATATGCAAACTTCAGCATAATTAAAAAACAATGGTCTTGCTGAATCAGCTCATTTTAAAACAAAAAAGGACATTACTCAAACTCTTCCTTGTGCAATGTATGTGAGGAATTCTGACATCTATAGTCAGCAGCAGTGTCTCAATGCATAGATTTTCAAAGAGAGAGTCAACAGTTAAAAGAACATGAGAATAGAAAATGTTATATTTTTGCAAAATAAGTTGAATTAACCTGTAAAATGAATAACTGCAAAACTGAACAATCTCAAAAAAAAATCACTGGATTGATGGGCACATCACCACACTGAGAGGACTCTTGAGACATTTTGCATTCAGTAATCATGTTTCTTACAATTAAGCATTTCAATATGTTCATCATTTTCTTTTAAGAGACCATAACAGACAGAGTATTTTGAAGGTTTTGGTACTTGTGAGTTGAGGATTTTTAGATGATGGAATATCTGTTCAAATGGAAAGAGCTGAAGTTTGACTCATGTTTTTTGATGCTATGAGTAACTTTGACACCATCTAGTGGTCAGTATGACTATTACATCAAATTTATTTTTTGAATTCCCAAAACATTGACAAGATGTAAAATGTTTAGACAAAATTTATCATTGAGTTATCAGGAGTTTGGATTAAATGAGCATTGACTTCTTCCCACTCTTTTTGAACAAAGACTTTTTTCTTTTCATCTAATCTCTCTACTTTTGTTCAGTTTGTTTTTAATTGTTGTCTTATGTTCAATAAACTTAACTGATTGAAAAGGTTCTTGAGGAAGTAAAACGAAGCACATGTATTAATTTGATACATACATTTATTTTATATAAAAGGAAAAACAACAGCTTTACACAGCGCCATCACTGAAAAACAACAGTATCCAACATGGCAGCTAGGCACTGGACAATGTTGGAAGTCATTAAAACATCTACGTGCTCCTCCAAGTGTCTCTTGGGATCCTAAGAGGGGAACAGAAAATATCAACAATCAGATGAGACTGATGATAAAGATGTTTTCCGCAAATATAAGTGCTGTTTTAAAACGTCTTTCGTTTCAGCAATATTCAGTTAAAAAAGCAGGAAATATTAACAACAAAGTAACCTGATCTGCATTTGCTCTGCCTGTACAGACACGTTGGCCAGGCTCATGTACTGGAATGTGCTTGAGTGTACATAATGTTGTTAGTTTAATATCTTTCCGTACCTGTTTTCCAACATTCTTGATTGCCAGCTGCTCTGGGGTCATTTTGTCTTCATCTTCAACAGCCTAAAGGGGAGCATAGTAAAGTAACAATTTCATGCTCTGCTTATTGCACATGGGGCACTTTCTGTCATCTGTGTAAATGAGGAAACACTCTATTTACATTATTGGTGTAGAAAAACTAAGAATCCTTGCTATGGGACTGAACAAGTACCAACAAACGAGAGGGGAAAACCCTTCCCATCCACAGAGCAGCGAAGAATTGAATCAAATAATGAATTCTGTGCTTACGGCTCTGTATCAAAAAGAAATTCAAGTTTTCATTCATAAATTATTTCTAAAAAAAACAATATTCAATACCAACACTACTTTAACTCACTGTAACCAATAAGATATGTGTCATTATTTCAAAGGGTATGAAAAGGGCTGAAAATAACATCCTTTTGAAAAGTACAAGTGTGGAACAAAGTCTGGAAGTTGTACCTTATTGTAGTTCTTAGCAAGCTCCAGCATTTCTTTGACAATGGTCTCATTGAGCTTGCAATGCTCACTGTAGTCCTGCAGGGTCAAACCCTCCATCCAGCTCTTCTTATGCAAGTTCAGCAGCATCTAAAGAACAACAGTGATCATTTTTATTATACCAAAAAATAAATAAAAAAATAAAAATAGATATTAAGAAGGTGTAGGACTCAAACCTTTTGTTCCAGCTCATTTTTCCTGTAATTGATGGTTATGGAGTAGTAGTGCCTGTTAAGTCCATGAATCAGAGCCTGAACTCATAAAAAATGAAAGTCAGTATGTTAAATTACGAAAACAACAAAGTAACCCTTTCAGAAGTGATCGGACAAATCAGCAGACAGTAGAAAAACTTCTAAACATTTAAAATAATGTTGGTGCATATTCTCCATCATCCAGGATAATCCAAAAATCTTAGGAAGCCTTTCTGAGAGATGAAACACTGTCAAGAACCAAGAAAAGATGTCCAGTTGCCTTAATCTGTTTGGATTAAAAATGATGTCCCACATTAAAGTTGCAGGATATTTAGTCTAGTGTTGGAACATCTCTCCCTGCTCTGTTATTTTTATTCTTCCACCCACCACCATCACCTGCTGCTCACAGGACAATGTTTGGGTATTTCTGTGAGGTTAATTAAAATGTAAACTAACAATGTGAGGTGTGCTGAGGTGATGTGTTATAAACACCTGCTAAATATTTAAAACTGAAATTAATTGTACCTTTTCATGCAATCTGTTTTTTCCCTGAAAACTCACAGCAGAAACATAAACTGAGTTTACCTAATGTCTGTCAGCCACAATTTCATAGGAAAATGAACAACTTTAAAAAGTTTCAAAGCACCAACTTGTTTACTCTGAATGAGAAAAAAAATTTTAAATCTTTTTTTTAATTACACTGAAGCAGTATGATTTACTTCACCTGGATTGAGGGTTTGTTAAGATGACCCAAGTTGGATGTGGTTTGTCTTGGTTCATGACCCAACACCATCATGTTGGCATTGATCAGTCTGAAGGCATCAATGACAACCTGAGGAAAACAGTTGCATTAAAGCACTTTACTATGTTGTGCGTCATTAAAACGTACAGTTCATTTCATATGAGCACTACTGGTATCGTAAGAGATTTCAGCAGACAGCCGTACCTTTCCTTTGACACTCTGAATTGGATCAACCACCACTGCAACAGCTCGCTCTGACAAGGCCTCAAAGCTCTGCTGTGTGTTGATGTCCACACCAGACAGCCAGCAGCCAAAACCGGGGTGACTGTGGTACCAACCCACAACCATCTCAGGTCTGATGAACGATACAGGTGAAACGCAGGAAGCATGTTTGAAGGAAGCAACATTGGAAAATAATTAGTCAAATTTACTTTGAAAATTGGATGTTTTATCAAAACAAGTAAGACTTTCTGTAAAACTACTGAGATATCAATCAAGACAATGTTACATTTCAGTACTTAGAATGGAATGGAGAATGGAAAACATACAATGTATGCACAAAAACACAAACGAACAGGTCATATTTAGAGGTCAATCAATAATAAGTACCTTGATCTTAATCAGTATCTTATTTATGTATGTTTCGGACACCCAATATGATACATCCACTGAAATCACGGTGATTTTGACTGTGATGCAGCAGAGTTTTTCCTGTAGCTCACTCTCACTTCTGTGCATCTTGTGTTGTCCTTGAGTTTCCCATCTCTTGTATCTGTATAGCTATGAGACTTCTCATCAATTAAAACAAGGTCACGGTTGTCAGCTCACCCTTTCCTGTCTCTACTATCAGACACTCAGCAGAATATAATGTAATAATGAAGAGTATGATTATTTTATTTAGCAGGGTACTGTTTATTAATATTGTATTATTTATAAGAATACTGCCAGTATTAGGCAAGTTGGATATATTAAATCTATTTTTAATAATATTTTTACTTGCTCAAAGTAAAGGGTGCTATTTATTTATTTAAGTTTTGTTGGGGGCTCCCTGTAATAGTTTCATTTAAAACTAAATCAAGTGTGGGAGTTTTTGCTATTTAAAAGTTCAAGATCTTAGTCAAGAGTTTAATCTTACTTGAAATAAATATTGGTTCCAAATATCAATAATTAATAATAATTAAACCTGTATTTGCACTGAAAAAAAACATACTAGCCATTACCTGCCAGTCTGCTTCAGCATGTCCAACATCTTTGCCTGGAACACAGGGTCTACTGCTTCAACGCTCACTCCCTGTGGAGTCAAAATCAGCGTTTTGTCATGAAAAACAATAACTATTTACAATCAAAAACTGCTTTTTAAACTAATAACTTTAACAAATAAATATGTTAGGAGCACAATGGTGCATATGTTATACTACTAAGCTGTTTGATATTTTCTTAAGCATGTCAGAAATAATGCAGGAGTGAAAACATACCGTTCCTGACTGGGGCATGGCAAACACGTCAATCACTCGCACTGTGTAGTCATCAACAAATTCTCCCAGCATCAATCCCATGACTTCCATTGGTACACCAGCACGACCATGTTTCAACATCTAATAAGGAGCAAAGACCATGTGAAAACCAAATAAGTACTGTTAAACGTATCACAGATTTAGTACCGATGACGGATAATAACCTTAAGCAAGGCCAGAGAGGAGATGTACACTTGTTCTGCTGTGTCGACAGCAGGTGCATCTGTTGGGGGGCCCTAGAAAGTCAGAAAAGAAATTATGTATTAAGACTTTGAAATTCTCAGCGCTAAAATTCTGTACTATATCAAGATTCATAAATCACCCTGGGATTTCTATACAAAGACATGATACTGAATCTGCATCCGGTACAACGGCATTCAATTTTACCAGGAACAACCGAAATAATCGAGAAATACATGAAATATTATTGCTGAGACCGAAATTCCACCCCTGGAATCTCATTGCAAAGACTATTGCTAATTTGAGCAACATTTAATGTTTTCTGTTTATGATCTGTAAACAATTCAAACCTCATTTTACCTGGCCAAGTCCTGGCATTCCCCCTCCAAGCCTCAAAAGCCGGTCCATAATGAGATCTACAAATAAAAATTAAATACACAAAATTACCAGACATACAAATTTTTGGCATTAAGTTTTCAACTAAAGCACACCAAACATTTTTTATTATCATTTTGTATTATTTGACAGTATTCACAGTTTATTTTTCAGATGACTTGAGACAAGCTTCATAAAACTGGACAAAACAAAATGAAATTTACACACATTAATATACCACACTTGAAAAGGAGCAGAAAGAAGAAAAACTTATAATACCATCCCCTTTTAAAAAAACATAATACATCAATAGATGACCTGTCAATTACCCAACATTTAAAGAAAATTGTCATTTACTGCCTTCATAATAGCTGCCATTAATCAAGTTATGAAAATTCTACAACCTGAGTAATGTATATTATTGATTCATAGTGCTGACCTATGCCTTGACCAGTGCCTGAACTTTGAAACAAGAAGGAGAAAATGTAGTTTATAAGGGAAAATGCCTCTTTTTTTCTTTGGATATGGCTCAATAATT
Organism: Craterocephalus amniculus; assembly: GCA_036024015.1. NCBI lineage: Eukaryota > Metazoa > Chordata > Actinopteri > Atheriniformes > Atherinidae > Craterocephalus > Craterocephalus amniculus. The sequence goes on from JAVQJG010015085.1 coordinate 41,776, forward strand.
AGGATACAACACAATTCTTGCATATCAAACCTCTGGTTCACAACAATTTTCTATATACAGATTTAATGCATCCATCGTTTAGGTAAACGTTTCGACAATAAGTTGAAATTATATTTTATACTAACTGTCTTAATTACCATAAAATATCATGTTTTTGTTCCCAAAACAATCAACACAGCGAACGGCTAATTTTCCCAGTGTCATCTAACGTAAACATTTTTTTATATACAAAATAAATAATTCACAAATCATTTTTAAATCGGGCTGTAATGAAAAAAAAACTGCAATAAACATTCGGTCGTCCAAAAATGTTAAATATTAAAGTTGCTCGACTCTTGGAAACATTAAACGTAATGCTGCCGCTAGCTGTCTCACGCTAACTTAGCTTACCTCGCCTACTGTAAGACGACGAACATCTAAGAACTTTTAACGATCTATTCTGGCCGTGTTATATAAGAAACTAAAAGTTTGAACTCTTTTTACCTGCTGTTAAATCTGCCGGGTGGTAAGACGAGTGTGCTATTCTGCGTGAGATCAAATCGAACCAACAGGCTACAATGAATCAGCCAGAATTATCAATTTTTTTCGTCTTCTTTTTTACGAATAACTACTTCCGTCGCGCTTATGACGTATGTTATTGTAGGACACGAGGCCACCTCCTCCCACTACCGCTGGTAAGTGCAGGATCTCGACACTAGGGTACACCAAAATTCAAATTTAAATTTATATATATGGCGCATTTCCTGCAGAGGCAACACAAAGTGTTACACATGGTAAAAACAATTATGTATATTGAAAAACAAAACCTTTACACGCTAGTAGGTAAGATAGGCCTACATTTAAATCACACACGTCAATAGTCACTTTCACACTCAATCATCAAATCATACACGTGCAAAAACAAAAACAAAAAAAACAAGTACATTTTACAGTCTATGGTACATGTACACATTTTATATATTCTGACATATAATGGTCACTGTGCAGAGCCCCTGAGTTTCACTGAATGAATTTCGCACCTCAGACGGAAACCTGTTTGGTGTCTGCCTTTAGCTAAGCTACTAATTGTACCTCAGTCCGTAGTTTTTAGAGCATGCATTAAAATAAAATAAAAAAGATTGAGAGCTGCTCTAATATTTCTAAACAGTAATACATGTTTTTGTGATATTTATATTAATGCTTGCTTTTTTATCTGGCAATAAGTATTCAAGAGTATTTGTAGATGTTCAGTCACTGAGATCTCCACACACATGCTACAAAATGTTCTTGTAGGTCACTTACACCAAAACGAAAAGACACCAGTAGTTTTTAAAAGTTCACAAAGCCTTTAGTTGGTATTTACGACCCAACTAATTCATTATCAGATCTCACTGCTTTTGTGATGGCATGATCAGCTGGGTAACAGCTGTAATTTTGAGCATGAAAAATTTGTTTAATCAGAAATGTTTATAAATATTGCTTTCATAAGTGGAATGGATCAGATATAGGTGTTTTATTTTCTGGTCCTGGCTTTATTTATGCATTTTTAGCTTCTATGAATTGGTGTCTAAATTTTTTCATTTAGTAAGTAGGCCTTTCAATCACCATTTTCTCAATTGAATGTAACAAACATTCCCTCATGGTGCACACAGCAGTGTCATCCTGATTTGAAATAACTCTCATTTAGTAAATTAAACTATTATTTAAGAAACTTACAAGAAAAGAAAACCTCTTCGTAATTTATGTGGTTCCTCATATTTCAAGCAAGCATTTCATTTTTCCCAGAGGAGCCACAAACTCTGGCAAACCACACACCGTCTCTTGTGAAAAAGCTCCCTTCTTCTGCGTTCGCATACTGTTTCCAGAAAGTTGCCAGTTCTGCAGAACAGCTTGTGGCGTCTCACCCAGCAGTGAGCACGCTGTGGTGCCAGATAGGTCAGCTGGCACTCTGAGGTCACCAAAGGGAATTTTAAATTCCCTAATTCTTTAGTGGCTGTAGACAGAGCAGATAATCATCTACATTCCTCAGTTCCTCCCTCTCCAAACTCACAGGACCCCCTACTATCTCAGTATAATCCAATACACCTAGCATTCTTAGCCAGGAGATGCTTTCTTATAATGGGCTGACAGTTAATTTGACCTTTGAGGTCTGCAGTGAATTTTTCAGTGATGTATAGATCAATTTTATTGCCACTAAAGTCATGTGCTTTTAGCTTCATTCAGGTTCTGTTTGGTTATTTCTTATTGCCAGAGTAATAAGACTTTAGCAGAAATACTTTCACTGTCCAAGGAATTTCTGTAACTAATAACTTAATTAAAATTGATAAAACACAAAACAAAAACTACCATTCATTTTCCAAAAGGTTTACCATTTGCTGAGTCATTAATGTTGATTGCAGTCGGCTCACGGTATACAACAAAAACAAGAAAAACATGGACAAATGAGCCAAAGTCAGTGGATTAGCTGACCTATTGATATTTGACAAAGTAAACAGATGCTTCAAGCACTGCTTTGATTTGTGAAAAATACTTCATTTACCATAAAATCTCATCCATCATCTGCACCATCTTTATGACTATTTCATGAATCAATAACTACCTAAATGGAAAGCAACAAGGACAGGAAGCCATCAGCAGCTTATTATTCAGATAGGAATGATCGGACTTGTCGAGCCACATAAGAAGTTACCAGAAACACGAAACCAGCATGAAACCTTAATCCTGCTGGCAGAGGAAATAAGGGAGAGAAATCTGATGCTTTAAGAGCCTCCCTGTGCCCTGATGGGATTTGGATTTTAGTGTCGCTTTATAAATCTCCAGCATGGAACCTGCAGCAGGATGGCTGCAAGTGGGAAACACAGCTTTGAACTCTTAAATATTTCTAAGTGAATATGAAATGAGTGAATTAGGATCAAAGAGAAAGGTTAATGTGCACCACCAAAACCAGTCAAAGCCTAATACTTTTGGTTCTACATATCAGTCCATGTAATTTCACTACCATATTTATCAGTCTTTACCCTTGATCTGCTTGAATAAACATATCACCACGGATACCAGGGAGGATGCAGACCATGTACTGTAGCACGATGCAAAGTCTGTGTTTCAGATAGCTTGGTAGATTTATGAGTCATCATTCCCCTCTCTGCATTTATTCTCTCCTAGCTTTGTATGTATTTTTTGCAGATACGCACTCAAACGTTTACATGCCACTATCCTGTTTTCCTGTCTTTTTTTATTGAACTATTGAAATAATAGCTGAAGATGGCAAAGATAAACTATTGACATGTTTTCGTGATACTAAGAGTAAGAAAGACATAATGATGCAAATATTTCTTTTTCGTGAACAGAATAAAACGACAGACATCCATTGTGTAGTCGCAGGGTTTCACATAAACATTTTCTGTATAACGTTGTTTCAGTTCTGCTTTGAATTGAGACACAAGAACCTTTGTTAGAAAATATAGATGACCTGCACACAATTGACAAAATGTTTTCCACTAAATTAATCAAATACATCTTTATAAATGTCTTGCTTACAATTTGATATTTTTCTAGACTTTACGAAAAAATCAACGTACCAGTACAAGTGACATATGGAGAGCTGATGTGTAGTATGATGCAGTAATATTAACAACCCATCATAGAAAGTAGAGTGTATTTTCCCAATGAATGGGCTTGGCAATGTGCATGGAATGCACACAATGCATAGATCTTGATTATCTATTGACTTGGTAATCTTCTGTGTAACTTTAGTTTTAAATTCTTATTAGCTGAAGGCCACTGGATCCAAGCTGTAGAAAAGTTTGTTTAAAACTATTTATAACTTTTTTATATATTTAGCTTAAATGATGTGGTATGAAATTGTTTCAGTTGAAGATACACTAGCAGACAGTTTATTTTATGATGATTTTATGTTGTGTATGTGTGTGTGTGTGTGTGTGTGTGTGTGTGTGTGTGTGTGTGTGTGTGTTGTGATAATGATGATAAATGTGTGACATAATGACCTTTGTTTTGAACTTGTTTTTATCTCATTACAACATTTGTTGTTTTTTTTTGTGTAAAGCACTTTGAGAGACTGAATGTATGAAAGGTGCTATAGAAATAAAGTTTGATTTGATTTAATGTAATCGCTTTCTCTGTTTCTTTTGCTTTTCATATTTTATTGTGATTTTGTGACTGGTCAGTTTCGCTGAGAATCTGTGTAGAGAGGGGCAAAACTTTAATTTGATGGACAAACCCTACAACCTACATGTGAGGACAAACTAGGGTCATTCCAATATGTGAAAGAGGGAAGAAGGGAGGATGCTGGTGCACAAAGTGAGAGTGGGAAACACTGGAGCTGCATTTAAATGTAAGTACAACATGGAAACTGAAGAAATGAAAGAGAATTGAAATATTTATAAAAGTTTTTTGCTTTTGTTTTATGTTTAATTCTTCATTTTAATGCTATGATGGGCAGATAAAACCTTCTGAAGCTTTTGAGGCATCTTCTTGATTCAAAGTTTTTAATGACAGACAGACTCTTCTCTCTTTATCGCATCACATGTTGCATGAAAAGACCTCCTCCCCACCTGAGGTAGTGTGTCCAACCCCTATATGACACTGAAACTAGATTTTAAACATATTGAAACAGATGCCAAGGAACTATGATAGGCTATGATCTTAACGATTTGTTGGTTCAACAGTCACATTTGTCTGAAGTTACCCTTTTGATTCTGTTTTCTATGTTACATTTTAATACAAAGCTAAACAATAGCAACTGTGTTGTTTGTCTTTTTTTTATAAAAATTAAAATAGGCTGAATAGAAACTGAGTGAAACATTCAGGAACCGTAAGAGGACCTCCAGTTGTTACTGACCTCAGCGACTAAGCCTTTTACTTTGGAGTCCCAAACCGGAAGCAGCACGTTGTGTTTCGCGTCTGTTCGCGTGTGTACGTGTGTGCGTGCATGAGGTGAAGGCGCCACGTCGGCAGAACCAGCAGAGAGAAGAAGCTGCGCAGCTCTGCTGAGAGTCCGGAGAAAGTTGGAAAGCTGCGCGTTGATGCGTTAAAGGCGAGAAAACGCAGAATAATAAGAAGAAGAAGCTGTTGTCAGCCCGAGCTGTTGTTTCACACACAGCCACACACACATACAAATACACACGCAATTTATTCCTGCAGAGTTTGAGCCTGAGGCTGAAACAAGCTGCTGCTGTCTCAGTTTCCTTTGCCAGGTGTGTTTGAGAGAAGAACTGGGAACAATGGTGAAGGTAAGCGCTCTTATTGTCCAGATGTGTCAGAAAATGCAGGCAAAACCAGTTTAAACTGCACCTGGGTTGATTTTTTGTTTGGACCGCTTGAGTGATTCCAGTAACAGTATTTTGGGGGAGATGAAACGCTCATTTTCTACCATGATTAGAGAGGCGTCACTGCGTCCTGCAAATTTCCCACAAACTATCATCCAAGTATCATTTTAAAGTTATTTTTTTTACATGCTCCGCGTCTTAACAGTGATTTTATCATAAAGAAACGCACAAAAACCTGCAGGGTATAGGTTCTGTAGTCACAAGAAAAAGAAGAACACTAGGTTTAAGTTTTTCTCTGAAGAATAATGTTAAAGAAGAATAATATAATGTATTTTTTATTGGAAATAAGGCTTCTGTTTGTGAACCTATTGCTGAGATGCTGCTTTAAACACTGAGGCAGAGGAAGGAGGCCTTGTTACATTAAGACTCACAAGCTGAAAACCTTAACAACTCAGTGTCATGGCCTCCTCATGTTCTGTGCTGTTTACTTCTTATACATAATGCATGAGTGAAAGCCTCTTTGTCATGTGTAGGTGAAAAAAAAAGACAAAAACAAAAGGAAGAAACTTACTAAGCATAAATTTGTTTCTGAGATGCACCAAGAAATACTGTCACACCTAACGAATCCCATCGTAACACCAGCCCTTCTTGCGCTAAATATGTCAGATAATGACATGTTTAAGCCTGACTCTGACTCCAGCTGGCTCTAACCAGCATTTGGAGCTATAATTCAGCTGCGAACCAGCAGAAAAAACGTTCTCCCTTCTCATCGATCGGCTATGAGAACTGCTCTTTTAATGTAAAGAAGCACTGAGACACGATTCAGCTCCAACCACCACAATCCTGAATTCCTGGGACTTGAGGCCAGAATATTTTGGTTTCGTAACGGGAGCATGCACACAGTGAGGATTCCTGTCTGTTTTACGTTTGGAACGTAATTAAAGATTTGTCTTGAACTAACTTCTCCAAATCAACCTGTAGGTTGCCTCAAACAAGTGGCTTCGGTTTTTCTACTACTATCGGAAGAATTATCATTATCATTATCTTATTTAAGGATTGCTTTTAAAGAAATCCCAGATGTTTGGTGGTTTGGAACTGCATTAAAATCACAGATAAACAGTGGAAGCAACAAAAATCATAATGCCTTGACTTCTACTCTAGTTTTTAACAAGGGTCAAGCCTGTGAAGCACCCGATATGTTGTTTCCCATTGTGCAAAAAGGCCAATATTACCCAGCAGGAAACTCCGTGGATGTTTCAAGAATAACAGAATGGAGGACAATACGCCTCCTTTTCTCCCTCAACGGGAAAATCTGCAAGGTCGCTATCTAGGATTGTGTTTTAAAAACAGTCTTTTCCATCAAAATGAGCTTTTACTGTTTCAGAAAGCATGTGTATTTTTTAAGTCACAGCTGGCAGGAGTCCCCTTTAGTTATCTGTCTTAGAGTAATCTCTGTTTGTCAGAGCTGATATCTTTTTTTATTTTTTTACAAATATTTTGCTTAGAACCTGGGAAAACATCCTGGGAGTTTAACACAGTTAGGTTCCGCTTCATTTTCAGAGTCCTAACAGCTCATTTATGCTTTACACTCAACGCACATACGGCAATCTTCTGCATTCTTTATGCGCAATTTTGTCTGACCACCTCAAATTATGGGGGCAGTGTTGTGCAGAATAGCTTACACACGACCATCAAAAGGAACAAAGAAGAAGAAGCTGCATCGGATTTAATGGCCACACGGACCATAGTCAGCGATGTTGTGGCTTTCCACAGTGCTGTCTCTTTTTGTGTCTTTCTGAGCGTTAGAATCCCAACCACTGCCATCACGTGTGCTTTACAGTTGTTTATAGTCATAAGCAAAGGCTGAACTCTGCACTGCCCTCTAGTTGACGTATCGCCTAACACCCACGTAAAGGAGGCATGGGAATAGCTGGGCGGTGATGTTTGATAGGGATGTGAATTTTGCAGCAACTCGCGATTCACTTCGATTACGATTCTTTTCTTTTCGTTTTGATTCTGTATCGATTCTCAGTTCAAACAGATGTTTATTCACATTCAATCATCTTTTAGTAATAAAACGTGCTGAACCCTCGCCTCTTGGGTAAAAGGTGTGTCTCAGGAGGATGAATGAGGCTCCAGCCTTAGAGTATAACTGCTTTAACCTGCTGCACCTTGGCTCGGTCATCAGTGTAAATGGTCACGTACTACTTTTTGTTACCAGAGGATTCCACTAGGAGGCAGATTACATTACTCAGACTGGATAAAGGTGCAAAATTCATAGGGTTTGAATAGACTTGCGTAGTTATTTGGTGGAAAATTAGTCTCAGTAGATCTGTGGGTGAAGTCATTTCTGAGCCAACCTGGCGTCTGATAACTGGTGGACAGAACTCCCCATTGGCGCCGTTCCCAATCGATTTCTGACTGGTTTCAACATATTTTTAATGTCTCCCTTCTTCTTAACTTCTAACACTATTGATCTGTTACCTGCTATTTTCATCACCATATTTGTCAGTAATGTGGTAGTGATGCATCATGAAGATGTTTCAGACTTAGTCAACAAGCTTATCTAAGGAACCGTCTCCCATCTTACCCATTCTTGACCTTGTGACCTTAGACCGGTTCAAATAGTTCCCTTCACTGCCTCTGCTAGTTGTGAGCATCTGGGCAGTGATGTTTGATGTTGGACAAGGATGTACCTGTTTATCTCCTATAATAATTTCCTGTATAGTTATGATCTTCTCTAGTTGAAAATGACATTGTTTATGTTCTTTGTCATATTCAGGACATTCCCGATGATTCATGAAATCATTAGAAAAACTTGGTTTATGATAATGTGTCGGCAAACAGCATAACCTTTTATTGTCTGTTTGTTTTTAATTAATTGACTTTAAACATTTATATTGCAATTTAAATAATGTTAAATTTAGGATGCACGGCGGCTCAGTGAATTTGTTCACCTTTCTTTACATGAATTAATGATAAAAACAGCCTTGGCATCAGTGTTCAAACTCATCAGTGCATTTAAGTGTTCAAGGTGTAAGTGTAGGGTATGTCATGCAATTATTCAAAGTGATGCCAGTCTGGGGTTTTCCAGGACGTCAACAGTGTCAACGTGGAGCCGCAGCCTGGGACCAGCCTGGCCTCAGACGAAGCCGAAGCAGCTTGCAGCCAGTCTCCAGAGGGTGAGTCCCCCGGGATGTGCCTAAACGCTGAGACATCAGCAGGGAATATGGTGTAATCTGCTTCACTTATTGCTTGCTGCTATTTCAGAAACACTTGGTTTGTCAGGGGAATGTGCTTGTTTGTGTAAGAGTGGTTTCAGCCCCTGCTTGCTATTTGTGTCCCAGCACTGAGACACTTTGCACCAGTTTAGCTGCCCTGTGCGACCCCAGGTCGCCATGACAGTCCCAGCACAGCCACTGTGACCGTTCAGACTAAATGCAGAAGTCTGACTCCTGAGAAACTGCTCAGCTGAGGTAAAATTCCAACAATAGGGATTTTCAAGATGTATTTTTTAATCTCAGCTCTTGTTACACATCTGACCAGTGTGGCTTGATGAACCTTTTACAAACATGTCTGCCATAGCAGCACATGAAGTTAAATGTTCTGCATTTTCCATTAAAACATTTGTCCTGAACTCTATTATGACCATTTACTGGCAGCATGGCTAACTAAAAGGATGGCTCAGGGTAACCAAAGCCAATCCTCACCAAGCTTTATCTAAAAGGAAAGTTAAAGCCTAATCTGAACGATAGCGAAGGTGTCTGCTTCCTGCAGCCAAACTCGGAGCCGGTTACAAAACGAGGGCCCTGATAGCTGATGGTTCTCTCTCCAATTCTACTTTTAGACCCTCCAGGAGCCACGAGTAAACCTGCAGTCTGAGAGTGAAGAGCTCTGTTTGAACGGCAGGAACGAGGAGGTTTTTAAGATCCAACAGAGCTTTGTTTTAAGAGCTTTATATGTGAGAGGAATTTTAAATTAGTTTCTGGGTGAATGAAGAAAGGCTGAAATGAAGAAAATACTAATTCTGAAGCTAGTTTGGTGGAAGTTACAAATGACCAGAGTAGTTCTTCTGCGCACTGGCTGAGTGGCTGGATGACAGGATGGTGCTCATTTTGTTCATATCATGCATATGCATGATGGCAGGCGTAAAACTCATTTTTACGCCTGCCATCATGCCACCATGATTGTATCACTTTTGCTTTTCAAAGCACCATAATGGAGAAACCAGCTTACCCAGAGCTATGCTGTTAATTATAATTACAGGGCTTGGACACCTAATAATACATTTTATTTGAAGGGCCTTTCAGGCAACCCAAGGTCACTTAAAGCAACATAAGTTCAATATTTAAGAGAATAAACTAATACAGTTAAAAACAAACAACAATGAAAACAGTTTGAACAGTAAAAATGGAGTAAACAGATTGAGTGAAAATCATTTGAGGTTATAGGCAAGTTCAAACAGGTGAGACTTGAGATGTGAGATTTCCACAGATTTCTGATCAGGTTGCAGCTGCCATGAATTTAATGTTTAGAAAATAGTATCGGTCCAAGCACAAAGCCATGTGGAACTCCATGATTAACTGAGATGTATCAGATTCATTGTTTTTGATTCAAAAACAAACATTTAGAAATAAACTTGTCTACGTTGATGTACATTTTTTATACAGTAGATTTTGATGCTAATCTATTTTAAACTGAATCTCAGATGCATAGATGAATCTAGTTTTTATTACTTTCAGCTTCTCAGGAAAGAGTTTGATGTTTGTATTGTAGCAAAAATTCATCTTTGGTTGGTTGAACATAACTAATTTTCTTACATCCAAAAAATGCAGAAAGAAACGGGTTAATGAAGTAAAACAAAAATCGGATTTAATTACAGATTCTTGTGTGAACGACGGTAGAAACTAGTGTGACTAATGAAGCTGCTTCGGCGTATCTTGTGCGTTTCAGAGTCCGGTAAAGATCACGCGGTGGCTGCTCCCGGCATGGTGTGGCGGGTGACCGGCAGCCTCTTCAACGTCACCAAGGGAGTGGTCGGCGCGGCGGTGGGTGGAGTCGCCTGGGTGGGCGGCAAGAGCCTGGAGATCACCAAGTCGGCAGTGACCACGGTGCCCTCGGTGGGGGTGGGGCTGGTGAAGGGTGGGGTGTCCGCTGTGGCCGGCGGCGTCTCCAGCGTCGGCTCGAGGGTAGCCAGTAAAGTCCCCTTCACAGCCAAGAGGAAAGACAAGGCTGAGTGAAGAGGGGGAGGATGACGGTGACGTGGTTTGGATGAAAAGGATCGATCGATGGATTTGCCCCGCCCTGAGCCAACGGAGAGAAGCCGCCAGCCGATCTTCGCCCATCAGACACCACAGTGCCTTTCTCGCTTTTGAACATAGTCGCTGTTTCAGCATGGTAACATCCAGACTTTGATGCAACAAAAACTGCATTTAGCACATAAATATTTAGTAGTACTATGATACAACGGCAACCAAAATGCTTCAAACAATCTCAGTCTGTCCTGGAGTGGAGTTCGTAGGAGTGGCTCCACATGTGAGGCACGTGGTGGACTTCATGACGAACACTTTTATCTGTTTACAATCCAGACTGGGGCTGTCCCAGTCCTCATTTCTGCTCTTGTCTCTCCAGTCTACAGACGTTTGCTGAAATCTTTTCGAGTTAAAATGCTGATTTTTAGTCTTTGTTTGTTTTTCAGTTATTAAAGTGTTATTAAAAAGCCTTTTGACAATTTGTGTGTTGAGGAAAGCGGAAGGCTGCAACGGCTTACAGCCGTCTGTCTGACCCAGTTAGTTGTCTGGAAGAGCCAGGAGCGGTGATTTCCCCGGCAGCTTCCACTCTGCATGTAGGAACACTTCTCTGAAGGCTGAGTACAGTCAGAATGACACCAGGCTTTTTCTCCAGCTGTCATTGTGAAATGTTTTTCTCTGTGTGTGAAATGTAAAATGCTGCAACAGACTGTTCAACTTTGTGTAAGAGCTGGTAAGGAGGCACTCGGTAGCATTCGACTCATCGATGGTTGGGAGAGTAGGGCCTGACGTGTGATTCAGTAAAAGTGGAACTGTTCCTTTAATCAGGTTTACACTGTACTGTAGTGCAGACAACACTCGGAAACATTTATATGCGTTCTCATTATTTCAGTGCAACATTTGGAGAAAACTGTAACTATTGTTCGGGGGACGAAACTATGTGAATGTTAATGTGATTATTTTTTTCCAATATATCAATAAAGTAGTTTTGAAGGTTAAAGATATCAAACACTGACTGAAATCTGTCCTGCGTTGTCAGTTTCCATGTGTTTTTGAAGGTAAGTTGAAGGAAATTTTCCCTTTTAATGCAACACTACTGAACTTTTGGAGATTTTTGCACTTTGACGCCTCCTAATGACGGCTAATTCAGCATCCGTCTTGCATCCTGTCTCTTCTCAGCTTTCTCCAGCCAGTAAAAGTCAGCCTGATGTTGCCTCTTCTTTGTCACTTGGTTCATTTTTTTCTTCTTTCTTCCAATAATGTCTCGGTGTTTCTTTGCTGAATCAGCCGGAGTGCTTGTCCTAATGGTGCTGATAATGATGCGACGAGGTATCATGAGCAAAACGCAGCTATCGACTGGTTTCCCTCAGGCTGAGGTAAAATATGTGAATTGTGGTTTTTCAGGCTTGGGATGCTGCGAGGTAAAGACAGCTTCAGGAATGTACCTAATAAACATCAGTGTGGCATCAGGATGAGTCAGAAGGGCAGAGTTTGACATGTAAGTACATCCCCTGCTTCTGTGTAACCCCGCCCACTGCCTAACTTTAAAAAATGCCACAAAGTGGGAGGCACCTTTCCCCTCCAGAGTCCCCTCATCTAGACACCACGGCAGTGGCAGAACAAGGTGGTCATGAACTGGACTGGATGGGTTTGAGCTGGCGATGGTCAGACATTTCTGTCTCTCCTTTATATGTTGGACCCCTTGATTTTTAGAGTGCTGTATTGAAATGTGAAGTCTCTTGTACATCATCATTGTAGATAATTCATTCATTCCTATTTATGTTTACACAATTTAAGTCCTTTATGTAGAAGTTATAGCCATGGGTTGAGAGTGAGATATATGGGGAAATGACGCAGTCAGTTGCCGGTGTGGGAGAGCTGCTGGGAGGGTGGATGACCAGTTTACTGTGGCTGAGGAAAGCAGTACCTACTTTCTGTCGTGCTTCTCGCATATATTCTTTCCTTCTCTCCCTGACTGAGTCTGTGAGGTCTTCTTTAATGTTCCTTTTTTGGATTTTTGCTCTCTGAAGCACTATAAATCTGTCTTTATTCCTTCAGAATGTTACCACAACAGGTCTGGGTTGTTCTTCCATCACTGGTTTCCCAGTAAGGTGTGCTCTTCTCTACCTAAACGTCTCTCTAACTGGAGCTTCTCTGAGAAGATCTTTTCACTGTCTCCTTCCTCATCTCCCCTGGCATCTCCACGATCTGTTACGAGGTTGTTTCTTCTTGATTGCGCTTCTAGTAACTCTAAGTCATCTGTGAATACTTGAAGACCGCCTGGCTGTGATCAGCTGGATTTGCATTGCTGTTTTTAATGTTGTCTACCTCCTAGGTGAATTAAAAACTAATTTTAATCTCGTGCTTCTCTCATTAATGAGTCTGGTCTTGAGTTGAGTAAGTTGAGTAATTTGAGTACAAGATCATTTTAACAAAAAGCCTTGAAAACTCTTATTGCTGCTGGAGCAGTTAACATTTACTTCAGCTTAAAAAATCTGCTCGAGTGAGACTTGCTCATTCTCCTTTTTAGTTTCAGATTTTTTCGGCATCCTTGTCCTCCAATCACTGGTCCAGACATAGTATTTGTGTAATATACACACTCATGGACTGATTTCTGTCCCTCATTTGGAAAAACCTAACTCTTTTCCCATCAGATCCAGCTGTCATTCTGACTTGATCTGTCATTAAAGCTTTATTTTGCACCATAGAAGATGAATATATCTGGGTTTTTTTTTCAGCTTTTGGTCATGTTTGTCATAATTTGAGCATCTACCTCAATGCCAAATATCACAGTCAGCTTTGTCTCATGTTTGTCAGTTTTACTTGACCCTGACTGAACTGTCTGGTTTTTGGGGGAAGATTCAAGGAAGCTCAGGTGTACAACACATCACGTTGTTGTCTCTTGAAGAAAACTTGATACGATTAGTTTTCAATTTAAAAAAGCCTCTTAATTTAAAATTTTAACCATTAATTTGGTTGAAGAATTTGATAATTTCCAAACTGTACAGCCATAGATAAATGGACTAAATCATCTCGTACAGTAGTTTTATTTGTCCTAACGGGTCATAACACCAATAATCACAATCAACCTTCATCAGAAAGTGTGATAGGATTTAAACATCTATGATGCTGTGTCATTACATATTCACTGGTTGAATTGGTTTTGTGAAACCTGATGTACATATATGAATGAGGTTTTAAGACAAAAAAGGAGTCAGAAAATTCTAATTATGTTAAAAGTGAATATTTGGTCGGAGCAGCTTTATTTCTCAGTGAACCCTTTTAGACAAGTTTCATGGTTTTTCCAAAAGTCTTCTTTGGGTATTTTCTGCCTTTTGTTCTGTTCTCTGTCCACATGATCCCACACTGCTTCAATAACATTGAGGTCTGGGGAGGATTAATGACTCCTCCATCAGACCTGGCGCTTCAGTCCAGTTCTTGTCTCGTGTCATTTGGCGTATCTCAAACTTTCTCCCTGTTTCCCTTCTACAACAAAGTCTTGACAGCCATCATTCCATGGAGAACGTTTCTGATGAGGCTTCGGCCAATGAGATCCGCTGAAGGTCCAGATGCTTCTCTCAGGTCCTGGTTCAGGTTTTTGCTGGATTTATTCCCATTTCTTTCCAGATCCTGTTAACTTGCTGTAGTACACCACACTGAAATATACCAGGTTTTCAGCTATTTTTCTTTTAATGAATCACCTTGTTTCTGCAGGAATCCCATGTTTTTTTTCCGTCCATTGTGTTATCTTTGCTGTTTTTTTACTTGGAAAGAGACGACAAATAAATGAATCACGAAAGGTTTTGACATTTTAATGGAGGTGTGCAAATTCATTTGTTAACACGAGAGGGCAGCAAAGATCTCAGACGGAGGTTTTAAAGCGTCCAGAAGAAGAAACACGGAAGTTTGTGTCTGTTGTGTCCACATGTCTGTTTCTCCCCGCTATGTCTAATTTCAGAAAAATATAATAAATAGATCTGCTGGAATTATAGTAAGAAATGAAAACGGGAAGAGCTGCACTGAGTTAAAGGTGAGACGTTTTTACAAGCAATGCTTAATTTTTTTTAAAAAGAATATTGATCTTTTATTCTTTTTTACAGATTCAGCTTAAGTTTGGACTGAATGAAGGGAGAAATATGAATATTGTATATAATTTTTTTAACTATATTTGTTCGTATGTCATTGTGTTTTTATCACAGTCAGCTGTTTACCCACATACAGAGACATTTTAATATTTGTTGGGACTATAAAAAGAAAAATACCTTCATGTGTTTGCTTCTGACATCACATAAAACAGGATTGTTTTTCTGCTGACTCTAGATCAGATCGTGTTTCAGCAGTTTTCACTGAAAGCTAATAGATAGCTTTGCTTTTCTTGCTGTTTTTTAGTTTAGTTTAAAGATGCTGAGTGATTCTGAAGCTGCAGAGCTGCTCTCCTTCCTCACCCCCAGCACACGACCCGATGTCAAAGGGGAGGCCACCGAGTACATCCTGGGACTGTCAGCACACAGGTGCGATGATGATGATGATGGTGATGATGATGATCAGGATGGGATAGTTTGTGTCCATTGGTTTTAATCCTGATCCAGATTCTGATTCTGAGCGGTCAGATGTGTTTTCCTGTCTCATGACAGATTTCTTAAAGGATGCACATCTCACCTGATGATCAGTGGCAGTAAAATGACAGAACATCACACTGAATTATACAGTGGTGACACAGTTATAGTTACATCTGTAACTCCTGTCCATGCTGTTTGACTTGGAGTTCCCTTTTCTGTTTATGAAACTACTCTGGAAGCTGTTTTCCTCATCAAACAACAAGCTGCACCCCATTAGCATTTATAATATAGAATAGAGTAGACAAGACTAATCCTTTATTTGTCTGTCAACAGGGACATCTGCTACAGTAGCAGCGTGGATCAAAATCAGAAATAAGAATACACTGAGAAGCAAGATAAGCACACAGAGTCCTCTCTGCCTGAAATGTGACAATGAGCCAAATCACTTATCACACGTTCTATAATCTGAGCTAAATTCAAGCTATTTGGGATGATGTGATGAGTGATATTGTCAATCTAATTGGATAAAACTGAGTTTTTCCCCTGTTTATTGTGTAAAAGTAGCAGCTGATTAAACTCAAATAAATAAAAAACCAACATATAAATAAGAAACCAACATACAACCTACAGCAGCACGGTGCACAGCTGACGAAGGAACAGGCCAAAATGTAATCCTGCTCTAAGTTTTATTATTTAAGATTTGCATCTGAACTAGGGATGGGCATTCAATTAAATTGTCTTCAATTATCAGGAGAATTAATGATTGATTATCGATTAATCATTAATATTTCTATACTGAAATGCAAAAAAGCCTATATTTAAATTATTAAATATTTCCGTTATAAAATTAATGATTCTTGTGGCAGTTAAATGGGATTCATTAAATGGCCACACTGGAAAATATGCGGTTACATACAACTTTAGCACCAATCTAAAGATGCATTTGCTTAATTGATTAAAAGATTATGCAATGATTAAAATCTTAAAGATTAGTTGATTAATTATGCCCATTCCTAATCTGAAATGTTGTTGAAAAGACGCCTTCTTAAAGATGTGCACAGAAAGTAAAAAAAAAGAAACCCAAGATTTTCTTTTCCACCAACTATTTATTCTACATCTTTACATGTTTTTTATTTTTGCGATTACGATGACTTCATGACTCAGCAGGATCGTCTCTGTGGAAAATATAAGTCTTTATTTACTGTTAATGTTTTAGCAAGCTAAACCTCAACTGTTTGTTCTCAGGGATGGTTGCCGCTTCCTGCGCTCTAAAGCCGACTTAATATCCGCTCTGTTTGCGCTGACCTCCGACCCCTCGGTTGCCATAGTGAAGGACTGTTACCACATCCTCATCAACCTGTCAGCTGATGAGACTCTGCACCAGGTAAGGAGTGCGGTCTGCAGGAAAGCGGATCCTTCATGTTTGAACACAAACGTGTAACCAGCATGTGTTGTCGTCCAGGTTTTGGTGACTGAGGTCAAAGTTCTTCCAGTGTTGTTGAAGAATATTCTGGACCCGGAGTACTTGTTCTCTGATCAAATCTCAACCATCCTCTCGAACCTGACCCGTCATGAGAAGACCTGTAAGAAGGTGTTTGAGGTGAGCTGGATGTTTTACCTTTAGTTAGACTGTGGCCTAAATCCCAATCTCAGCCCTTTTTCCCTGATAAAGGGGAGGAGGATGTATAACAGTGAAATCTTTCTCATCATCGTATTTTGCTCCAGAAACTTGAGTAAAACTGTCTTCATTGTATTATATGTTGATCCACTGCATTTATAGATTAGTCTAATAAATCCCATCAGGCGGAGCTTTGCGACAGAGAGATTAAATATGTCTGCTCTCTCAGGTCCTGCAGGAGGAGGTCGGTTTGGCAAAGCTGGTGGAGATCTTCTGCACGGAAGGATACAATAAGAAGGCTAAGCTGCACTACCTGGGTCCTCTGCTGTCCAACCTGACCCAGCTGCCTGAGGCCAGAAGCTACATCATGGACAAGGACAGGTAGCCATTCACGCTGCAGAACAAGAGTCGAGGATCAGACCATGCAGATTTTTATACGCATGGATGATGTCTGCTGTTTGGCTCAGGCATCATGTTCACGTCACACCTCTAAACATGTCCCTCATGTCAGAGAAGCCATTACAATGCTCTAAATGTCAGCTTCTGTAGGCTTTAGGCATGGAATACAGATATTTTCTCTCTGAAGCCTCTGCAGCTTGTGCTCATGTTTTATTGTGTGTTACAGGTGTGTAATCCAGAGGTTGCTGGCCTTCACGCAGTACCAGGCATCGGTCGTGAGAAGAGGAGGAGTCGTAGGAACGCTGCGCAACTGCTGCTTCGACCACAGTAAGAGCTGCTCGCATGCATACGGCCCGATGTGAAGGAGAGGTTTTTATCCTCTGGCTCCTGTCACACATCGCTGCTGCTGGGAGTTTCAGCATTGCACCACCTGCCCAGTGAAAGTAAAAAGTTGTTCCTCAGGTTGGATGTGAGACTCGTATGTGGAGTTTTTCTCCATGGACATTTAAGTTTTAGGTTTTGGTGAAACAGGGATCTTTACAGGATGCTGACGAGCTTCCTTTCTGCTTGCACTCATATTCACAGCCAGACTGAAGTCAGGATGTCGCCTGTGCAGTTTCTGTGTCCAGTTTAAACAAAGCAATTAAATCGGTGAAATTTCAGGTGTTTGAGAACAACCTGAAGGAATGAGTGGTGTGAACCCAGCTGTGTTCACACCGAGTCGTCTGAACCATCTAATGCTCCGCTTCCCACTCCAGCTCATCATGAGTGGTTGCTAAGCGACGCCGTGGACATCCTGCCTTTTCTACTGCTGCCATTGGCCGGTCCAGAGGAGCTGACAGAAGAGGAGAATGAAGGTGAACCTGAGCTTTTTACTTATTCAGTATTTTCCATCATCTAGAGCAGCCGTTCGTCATTTACTATCTCATGAAGTTCCACCTGCAGGCCTCAGATCTTTACACCGGCTTCCTGTTTGACCCCAAAATCCTGCTGTTAGTTTACAAAGCTCTGATTGGTTTAGGGCCAAAATACATTCAGGAACTTCTGGTTTGTAATGAACCAACCAGATCCCTCAGGTCATCAGGTCAGGTCTACTTTCAGTTCCCAGAGTCAGAACCAAACACAGAGAGGCAGCGTTCAGTTTTTATGCTCCTCACATGTGGAACAAACTCCCAGAAAGCTGAAGCTCTGCTGAAAGTCTCAAAATGATAAAAAGAATCTCCAGAAAAACTTTGAAACCCTTGAGAAAGCTGGAGAATCTTACTCTGGACCATTTAAATGATAAAGTGAGGTGGTTGGGAAGAGAGATGTAAAGAAATGGGAAAAGTCGCCATCAGCAGCTCCATCTGTCGTTATTAAAAGTTTGGATTGACTGAAACTCTCAGCTGGTTTATATCAGGGTTGAAAACTTTTAAAATATTCCCACTGTAACTTTATTTTTTTGCATTTAATCTCATATTCTGTTTGTGTTTCATGGCTTTTCTTCTTTTTAAATTGGTCTTAATTGACTTCTTAATGTTTTTTTTCTGCACCCCGCTGTGACGCTTTAATGTTTTATGTAAAGCTCTAGTCTTGCACATGAAATCTGCTCCACAAATAACACAGTTGTTATACATAGAGCTGCTGGTTGTGAGTCTAACAGAAGCTGGTGTGATGCTCAGGTCTGCCCGTGGACCTGCAGTACCTCCCGGAGAACAAGAAGCGAGAGGAGGACCCAGACATCAGGAAGATGCTTCTAGAAACACTCTTGCTGGTACGAAACAACAAACATGCACACGCAGACCCGCGCCTTTGTGCAGAGCTCTTCACTCTATCCTGTCCTGCAGCTCACGGCGACTAAAGCCGGACGGCAGACGCTGAAGGAGAAAAACGTTTATCCCATCATGAGGGAGTTTCACCGCTGGGAGAAAGACGTGCACGTTACTGCAGCCTGTGAGAAACTCGTACAGGTAGGAAAACAATCATCGTCACGGTGAAAAGGGAGACATAATGGTCATGGTGACATAATACATGGTCATTAAACTGAGATAAAATGTGGAGTCAGTGTGTGGAAAAGAAATAAGTCCCGCAGTCTCTCAGGTTGTGGAGATTTTCTGCTCAACTCTTCTTTTCTTGGATTTTTTTCCCTTCATTTTTCCATTTCACACACAACATTAAAAACAGACACGGGACCATGAACAATGTGTATGATCACCCTTCTTTACATTACATTTAAACGTAATGGGGAGGAGTTTGGGTATGCATTTAAGTTGTGATAAATGTACGTTGGACACTTTGTAACTGAATAGGTTTTAACCTGATTGCAGACAGGAATGTTTGCGGCACATGCCGAACCCTTTGCCAGTCCGAGGCTGTTAAACAATGACCAACATCCTTCTACCCGACGTGTTTGGTGGCCTGAGAGTTTGAAGCTGAGCTGGAGTTCAGAGCTCTGCTGCATTTGTGGACATTTGGAAAGTTCCAGTGTTTTCTGTGGGACTAGCTCCTCATTCTATGGTGTATTAGAAGAAATGTCCCTTTTACAGTCAGAGCTCTGCTGCAGCTTGTCCATTTTGCAGCATTTATTTCTACATGCCCTCTGATGATCCCATCATGACATTTTAACCAGGTTAAGATTTGCTTTTATCCGGTTTGTGGCACCACCTTGGTTCTGTAGATCTGCAACTTTGTTTGGGCGACACGTTCAGTTTTTCACATACTGTTTCTGCACTTTGTCTGAGTTTGTGTTTAGTGAATTATAACCCAGTGCAATGTGTTCTTTGTACCGTGGTTACATGACAAGCTCAAGATTGAGATGAATGACTGCGTTTACATGCAGCCAATTACCTGTACATAACCGAAATATAGCAATAACCTGGTTGTGCACGGCCATGTAAACACCGGCAGAAACCCGAATATCACCCCTGGGTTACTCCTTTTCCAAAACGAATATTTACTCATGAAAACACCTGTCAGAATATCTCCATTGAATCCGTGAGGACTCTGGTCTTTTAAATGGTAGACAAACATTTACCATTATATCCTCGTGCCAGAAAACCTTCTGGGAAGTGCTCCTCTCCACCGCTGGTACTTAGAAAACACTCTGGACTCCTTCATTCAAAGTGTCCGGGAGGCTCTGAGGTAAACGGGAAGCGTGGATGAGTACGGCACGACTTCCGCTCCATTTCCACTACAGCGAAGCACAACCGAGAGCAGCTGCTGTCATCTCTGATGGCTTATTTTCTGCCTTCTGTTATTCTTGGTGGTGATTGCCATGCATACAGAAAGATGTGGATAACGGTGCATATTACATCATGGCGTTCTCCGTGCAGCGCGGTTTGTGTCGGGATATTCCAACTGATTGCACCTATCATGTATACAGGAGTAACTCTGCCTGCTCGCACATGTAAACAGGGAATTCTAAAAGTTCCAGAAACTGGAATATTGACCGTAACTGGAATATTGATGGCATGTAGCTAATTTACTATTTAGCTCATTTACTGAACGATGATAAAACAAAGATTAACTTAAAGTTTCTCAAACATTAGGTACCAAAAATCTACAAAAGTCAGAGCAGATGTTTGATGACTGAATATAATCTCAAGCCTCCATCCTTCCAGGTGTTGATAGGTGACGAGCCGGACAAAGGGATGGAGAACCTGATGGAGGTGGAGATCCCTGAGGATGTGGAGGAGAAACTAAAGGAGGCCGACGCCAAGGAGCAGGAAGAGCTGGAGAAAGAGGAGAAGAAGATGCAGGAGGAGGAGGAGGAGAGTGATGCAGGACAAACGGACAGAGAACAGGAGAGTGGACTGATAAAATAAACCTGATCAGACATCACTTAGATATCATCATCGGATGTGATGGGACATTTCCAGTAAGAAACGCCTCATACTGGGACGATCACAGTAATTCACTAACAATTTCATTTCTGAGTTATCACTCATGTTATTGGTGTAATTAATTGTAGAATTAAGTCACCTTTTACATCTTTTGCAACCAATCTGATTAAAAAAAGAATAATATTATCTGTAAAGTTTTCTGATTTAAACCACCTACTGAACATGCATGTACAAAAAATATTTAAGTTTATTTAGAAAATGTTAACAAATTTAAAACAAAACACGATAAATAGAATTTGGAAGTGACAGATGTCTAGAAAACTTTTCATACCCTCCCAATAAAGTAAAGCAGCATTCTCAATTTACACCAAATAAACTTTAGTGGGTAAAAAGTAATAATAAATAAAATTATGATTGAATGAAATAAGAATGTTTTTAATAAAAATGTTTTCAATGAGTAGAGTTGAAAAAATACAAACAAAAAAGAAAAACAAAATGGTTCTGGAAAAATAAGAGCACCTTGTTGTGTGCAGACCAGAATATCTGCTGGCAGTGGTAGAGGTCTGACTGAGACGTACAGAAAACACCCGATTGCAGCAATTTCCTCCACTAAATGTTTAACAAAATATTAGCTACATAAAATAGTTTAGTCTATATTGCATTTGCTTGTTTTTCAAAATTTGTATCGAACACAAATCAAATAATCATTTGAAAAATATGAAATGACACCCTTTATAATGTCTATGATTAAATCAAAATAATTAGCAATTACACTGTAAGCACAGTTTTTTGCTTTGAGATTAATGTAATAAAAAGAACCAAATAGAATATATCAATAATTTTCTGTTATTAATCTTTATAAAAGTGTTTGTATAGTTATAGCTGTGAGAAGGAACGACGTTCTGCACCGTTTGCTGCCGTGCATCTGAAGAGTCCTCTGACTGAACACACATTGTTTGATCACCATGTTGTTGACTTGGTATGAAATGTCCGTCATTCTGAGAAGCCTTCTAATCGGCTCTTTTAGTTGTTGCTTAGTTCATGTCAAACACGTATTTAGTGGTTTCTCGTGCCTCTCTTGTTGTATTTATAGAGAAACCCTGGGTGACCAGCAGAGGGCGCCAGACCCTCCACAGTTTGCCCCGTTGCTCCACACAGACCTCGGCCTGTTCGCCCCTCCACCCCTTCCTCCACCCATCAGTGCGGAAGTTCAACTTCAACTTGAAAATAAACAGATTGAAACTGAAAAATGTCAAACTCCAGGGTGACCCAAGCTTTGACCGAAAAAAGCTTCATTCGTACATGAGTGAAGCTACGCGGGTAATCATGTCATGGTGGTTTTATTTAAAGAGTTGGTAACGTGATCCTTACGCTTAGATAATCTGCCAGAGAGCAGCTAAATAACTGTCGTTAACTTTTACACCAATCAGACTCTCCAGATAAAACGGAGGACAAACCTCTGCGTCCTCTGTGTGTGTGTTCACTGTTCCTCTGCCTTTATGGGGACCAGACCAGGTGAAACAGTTTTACAAGTCAGGAAACTTCTCAGATGAGTTTTTAAGAAGTCACGTTTGTCCTCTGAAGAGTGAGGACATGAAAAATACAGGAACGTAGAGGACATCTGAGGTTCAGATCAAGTTTTCAAGGTTTTGAAAATGTGTGTGCTGACAGTGTCCGGTATCTGACAGTGTGAAAGAAGTGAGAGTGCCAAGCAGGCGTTTCTTTATCAATGTTAGTTTTTCCACCTTCACTAAAGGTCAGATCAAAAGTTTGGTCATATTGGCCTCAATTCACACTGACACATGGTGGTTATTGCTTTACCAGAGCAAACATTTACCTGGAAGCCATTTCTTCTTCTTCTGTTTTACTCTTAAATGAAAATGAGAACAGAAACAAAGATCAGGCACCTCTGCAAAATGCTTACTGTAACTCATGAAATCTGAAGTCATGTCGCATGATTATTTCATGCAAAGTTTAGTTGAAAATGTAAAATGCTCTCTGTGCACAAGGGGAATGGTTAAGCAAGAAGAAATGAAGTATTTATTTCTAAAAAGTTATTTTAAGAGCTGCTGCTGTTGAGCTGAACTCCTGTCGTGACTGAACACACTGCCGTGTGTTCTCTGCCTGGAAAGGAAAAACACTTGGGCCAACCTGGGGGAGGGCTCCAGGGTCTGTAGTCCTAGTAAACATTCTCACCTTTCTATGGTTGAAGCAGGAAGTGGGCTATCATCAGATGTCAGTGTTAGTGAAATGATCAGAAATGAATCTCCCTTCATGTTTTTTGTTATTACTCATTATAATTGTGACCGGGTTTGAGTGAAGAGAGTTATTTAAGTTATTTCTCAGAATAATACAGATGAATCGGCTCGAAATTGTGGATCCACACCCCATTTCTTCATGTTTGTCTTCCCAGCAGCCAGAATTTGTAATATTTCAAAATGGTCTTATCAAGCAACAGCTCTTTCTGAAAGTCTTTCACAGTTTTGCTTTTGACATTTTATATTGTGTCCCTCATTTTCAGTACAGCCCTTAGACCTGATTATTTTCAGAGAAATGTGTTTTGTTTGTAGAGCCACTAAACACAAATCTAAGACTCATTTAAGCATATAAATGCCTCAGTGGATGAACCAGTCTTGTATCAACACACAGAAGACAACCTTGCAACTAACCCATGTTGTGGGTTAGTGGCTGTTTGGGCTCTTTGTTACCAGACTGCCATAAAGGCACATTTGTTCATATTACTATAGTCTACATTTATAAAAATATTTGACAGAACTGGAAAGGTTGTGGAAGAAAGAAAAAAATTCCAGGACTGAAAAACTACTTATACAGCAAATGAACAGGATCTGAAATTGATGCAGTGAAGAAACAGGAAGCAATCCAGCAAAAAGCTAAACCGGGACCTGACAGATGCATCTGGGCCTGCAGCTGATCCATCTACTGTTGGCTGAAGCCTCATCAGACATCAGTCTCTATGGAAAAGTGGATAGCAATGATCCTCAGGAAGGGAATCAAAGAGTGGACATGACACAAGAACTGGACTGAAAATCAGTGGCAACAGGTCTGATGGAGGACTGAATCCTCCCCAGATCTCATCATCATTGAAGCAGTGTTGGATCATCTGGACAGAACAAAAGGCAGAAAAGTCTCTCAAGAAGTCTGGAGAAATATTCCTGAAGACTACTGGAGATGACAGGAAGCTTGTCTGAGAGAGTTCGGATTGTGTTGAAGAATTAAGCCAAAATATTCACCTTTAAGATCTTATTAAACTCTTTTTGTCTTTACATATAAGGTTTCTCATAGTTAGAGAATTCTGTACCTAACTTCTACTTTATGGAAATATGTAAAACCAATGAAGATTTTTCAGAGTATGGCAGCATAATAAACCTGATTTATGAAGCTAAATATTTGATAAGAATTCAATAAATAAAACTATTCAAATAAATAAAGACAGAAGTAGAGGTAGTTATTTGACCATTTGCTCGTTTATTTTTTTTAAATGATTTCATTTTATCTTTACTTTTGTTGTTATTATCCAAATCCTTATCAATCATTTGCATTATCATTTAATTAATCCTCAATTTACCTTGGATGAAAGAAGTATTAATCTAATTTTAGGGCGGTAGCTCGGAAATGACACATTTCTTCTCCTTTTTCCCTTTAGTCCCTGTAACGATTCTGATCTGATAACACTGTGTTATTGCTCAACAGTGAGGAAGATGACAATAGATTACTGAGCGTCTGTTAAGTGGGCGGGGCCCGCCTGAGCCAGACAGCCAATTAGAAGCCTCCTCTGTCAGCTTCATGTGTGTCCGCGGGGCACGTACATGAAGTACGTGCCAGACGTGTCCTGCATGGGGCGGTTTGTTGTTGTTTGGGCTTTTACTGCTGCGGTGTTGGTGTTCATGGATGCGGCGGCCAGAGACATCAGCTGGCGCAGAAAACGCTTTCAGCTGCAGAACATGATTAGCTCGTGCACATGTAACTCGACTCTGATATCTATAAAAATAAAACAAAAAATGGCGGAGGCTTGATTCAGATTCAGAAAGCCTTTATTTGTCCCACAGCAGGGAAATTTGCAGCGCAACCGCATCGAATGTGCAGTAAGGAATGCAAGATAAGATAAATAAAATAATAAGCAATAAAGTAATCAAGTTTGATAGTTAAATAATATGCCTTACTAATAAACCTATACATAGTACCGAGGTAGTGCGTCTGAGAATGTAAAGAATACAAAACATCTCAGGTATGATTAGTGCAAAACAGTAAAGCAGTGATAATGAACAGTCAAATAAGTGTTTATTGCACTAAAGTCCAGTTATGAGTCCGTTTGTTCTTTGTTTATAGTCTTCAGACTAGCGGCCATTGAATTAGTCATAGAGCCTGTCAGCAGCCGGCAGCATGATGTGACACTGACGTGTGCAAAGCTTTGTCCACCGAAATTTAATGTCAAGTGAAAACTGATCCTTTAAATCCTACCTTTTATATTCTAATGTTGTTGTTGTTGTTTTTAAAAAAATATGTTTTTAGACTTTACAAAAAAATGGAATAAGACACTTTTCTATATCAATAATCCTTCAGTTAAAAACACAATAGACTGAGAGGACTTCATCCTTTTTTTCACTGTTTCAGGCTGCACTTACGAGCTTAAACTAGTAATAGTGGCTACAATCATCCCTGTCACATATGGGGATTTATTCTTCCATTCACCATTCATGAGACACATTAAACTGGGCTACTATCAGCTTTGGACCATAACTGTTCATTTTATAGCAGACAAGTCATCCCACGTTGAGCTATGAACTGCTCACCCGTACCAAAAGTGGACACACTGTTTTGGTACGGGTATTTGGTATTTTGGTACACACAGCTCCTTCTGAAGGACAAATGCTCTTTGAAAATTTTGTTATCTGATCAGTACAAACCGTCTTTAAAACTCCCGTAAAATATCTTCTTTAGAGGCGGATTCGAACACGCTGGAGCAAAGTGAATTGTTAGTGAATGCTGAAAGTTTTTCTCATCTGCTTAAGAAATTGTCTGAAGCAGCTCTAACTACAAGAGCCGACCTTGCCGACGGAGAAAATCAAGATGCTGTGGGATGTAACTAGCATAGGGTGCATACATGAGGATCTCAGAGATCTTTCATTGATATTTCTGACACTGAATAATGAAATTCTCACATTGAATCCAATCACTCTTTAATGTAAACACACAGCTTAATCTGGTGTCCATGTAAACATGTCTGCTGGAATCTCTCATCAAGTTCATTTAAATTGGAGAGATGACGTCAGTGTTTCCAGTGATTGCTAATTCATTCAGCTGAGGAGTAAATGCGTTTATTGAATAAGTGTGTCAGTGATGCTTTCTCTGAAATGTAGTAAACATGGTGGGTGCTGGTGCCACAGTGGTGGAGTCATGCTGCCTCCTACTCGGGCCACCGTGACCACAAGATAACCACAGAATATCCTCAACCCCCCTCCATGGGAGAGCTTGAGAACCATTGAAATACACAGTAAATGTTCGGCATTGCCCTAATTTCCCCGGTAAAGACAAACAGATAAGCTGCACTTTCTGCACTCTGCTTGCAGTTTGCTGCATGAGAGAGTGACGTGTGCATAAATTCATAAAAAGGTTCACAACTTAGATGCAGGTTATCTGCTGTGGTTCTTTTACATTCAGGTCAAAGCCTGAGATGTGACTTTGGGATCGTACAGCGTGAGGCCTGTTTGAGTCTAATGTAACATTTACGTGCAGGGGGATTTTAGTTTGCAGCCATTTGTTTGAATAAAGACTGTCACACACTCTAACAGAACGTTACATTTTGCTCTTGCGGCCTTGGTTTGGGAGTTCTTGCAGCTTGTATTGACTAATTCTTTTCTCTTACCTATTCTCCATCCAGTTATGTATTTATTTATTCAATCTTAAGTGGTCCTTGTTCAACTCTTCTGTGTCCTCAAGTGTGGTGGCCGCATCCCACAATGCACCGCGTGATGAAGTAGTTGCCCAAACTCTGCAGGCTGATCTCAGCTCTCTGCCGTCTCCTTATGGGATATTTTTGATATCTGGAAGTCTTGTTTGTCACCTGCATTTCTCTCAGGATTTGTTCATGTTGACCTGGATGTGTCAGTTTTAATTTTAGGCCATAAGCATGTTTGTGGATGTAAAACGTGTCCATTCACTTTTTCACCCTATTAGAAATCAGTGATTCATAATTAATTTGCATTCATTGTTATTCTCTGATTTTATTGATCTTTGTTTTTTATGTTCAGTGTTTTTGTGTTGTACAGTTTGTCTTTATGCCAGCTTTTTTTTTAAAATAAAATGGAAGATATTACAATCTGAAATCTCTATTAATGGTAAACAATCGTTTTTTAATGGTTTCTGTCTTGTGTCTCAGTTCTTGAGTTCCCTTTTCGCTGACACAGTTTTGTTGAGTTTGTTGAATTTACAGAGACTCAAAACACCCACCTATTTCAAAAATATTATCAATATTTAACATTTATCATTGATCCCGTGTTTCAGACGACTGTTTATGGAGATGTACGAGTGGAAATCTCCAACCACCAGGAGGAGCTGTGTCCTCTAACAGCTCAAACTGGCTGGACTAGCATACCAGGATTTATTTAGAAAATGGATGAAATAACAATACAGCCATCAACCAATCAGAAGCAGGTGGTAGGTGAAATAACACAGCAGCAGATCTCCTCTTTCTGTCGCTCTGACACAGACCTCTGCTGTTGACTCAACGTCCGTCACCCAGCTAGTTCAGCCCCATCCCTGTGTGTGAGTTCGGACATTTCGGACAAAAAGCAAGTCGTCAAATGATCATAAAAGAGAAGACTTGCTTTACAGTTATTGGTCAGGATCAGTATCAGTCTTTTTTTAAAATGAATGTAAGCCAACATTATGTCATCGAAGCCACTGAAGCACAGATCAGTGTGTGTGTGTGTGTGTGTGTGTGTGTGTGTGTGTGTGTGTGTGTGTGTGTGTGTGTGTGTGTGTGTGTGTGTGTGTGTGTGTGTGTGTGTG
>JAVQJG010015113.1:0-19927 GCA_036024015.1 Craterocephalus amniculus
AAGGAATCACCTTTTTAAAAATCTAAATGTCTCGGAGATAGGTGTCTTGTAATATTCCTCTGGGATTTATAAAGCCTCAAATATCCCAACTACAGCCCACTTACAAATATAGCAATGCAACTACATGCTAGCTACTATTATTAGATGAGATTCTTTTTCAACCTTCTTGGCCAAATTGAAAAAATTCAAACATCCATGCAGAGTTAGGACAAAAGTGATGAGCAGGCTTCTCCTCCCCGCTCAGAAGAGAGTATCTGGAAGCCCTTGCCAGTGTGAAATTCCAAATTGTCATTTCGCTGTTCAACACATCGCTTTTAGAAGGTACTGACATGTTTTCGACAATGAAACCAAAGTGGCCAGACAGTGTTTTATTGTCAAAAAAAGATTTAATTTCTTTTCCTGGTGAGAGGAAACCATGGCTGCTGTGCCAGCTGCATTGGCAGCACTCAGGTTTAATCTCTGAGTCTCAGGCTAACTATAATATGCGAGCGCTCTCTCTCCTCCGGCAAACACAACCCAGACTATTCTCTCTGCCTGCCAGCCACCAGTCAGATAAAACGTATTCAATATCTCCATGCCGTGTCACAATATTGATATTGATTTCAATTATGACAGCAACATAGCTAAGACAAAGGGTTTTGTCTGTCCTTTAAAGACGTACATCATCGCTCCCTTGGTCCATTAGTTCCCACTGCTAGTAGTTTAATGAGTTGAGAAGGCTTCAAGAATAGATCTTCTGTATTTTTTTGTCTTTGTTCCTTTATTATTTCTGTTTAATTGTCCCTAACAGGGCTGCATTTTGCTTTTAAAATGTTTTGTTTTGGGGTTTTTTTTCCACATTGCAGTACTGCGAGATGTTAACTCATTCAGATGGGAGACAGATTGAGACCTCTTGGAATTAAGTGGATGGCTGAGGCTATTTGAGGCTATGTGGTTAAGATTTGCCAAGTAAAACTACTTGGTTAAGGAGAGGCAAAAGGTTATTGCCATGGTAGAAGTGAAGCATCTTGAATATAGTTGGATTGCAGACCTTGGCCCTGCTTCCTTTCTGCACTCTTACTATTAGACAGCCCAAATTCTTATTTCAAAGTGGCAGCAAATCAAATTATTCTGGAGAAAATCCCAGAGAAAAAATTTGGATTGGATTGAAGGATCAGTTCTTATTTTCCTAAAATTAATGTCTAAATATTCATTCATGCTACTGAGGCTGGTTGCATCATCAATCATTTTCAATTATGTGCTGCGTTTCCTTTTTCATGAAAGAAAAAGGTCGCTACACTTTGTAAAATAGTTGGTTTATTTCAATTAATAACAAGTGACTGAATTAAGTTTATCTAAGTTCAATAGTCCAAGCCAAGTTACATCAAATTAGATTTCTTTCTAATAAAGAACCTGAATTCACATTCAACCAGTCAACAGTCACATTGTACTTTGCAAGGAATACAGAGACAAAACATCAACAGTTGATGTTTAGTCACTGTACTAACCTTTGTATTAATGGTGCCAACTTTAACGGCGCAGCAGGTCATAAAATCACAGGTTATTGATTAAAAAATGTAAAATATATGTCAGAAATCTGTGTTTCAGTCGTTATGTCATCACTTGTGAAAATAAGTATTATGTTTTCATTCTCTTAAGGCCCATTTATATTCCTTTATACATAAATAGGGACATCCGTTTCAAATGTTTTCCTGCATGGCTGTCCTTTTACTTCCATGTGTTTTTTCGTTGCCATAGCTGATATCCACGAGTGGGCAGTACTGAGCTAACAATTTCTGGAGTTTTTGGTTGTTTTTTTCCTGTAATTTTAGTATTAATATTTATATAACATATTTAGTAACTATTAGTTCAATTCTTATCAGAACTCGGCTCTACACTTACAATTTCTGGTGGTATCGCTCCATCTTCTCTGTTGAGTGACAGATCCGCTAGGAACCTGAAAACACACCAAAATACTCAAAAAACACAAGATAAGTATGAAAATGTCCATCCGTCTTTGCCATCGAGCATGAATGGACCTTTAGAATTAGCCATTTATATCTTACTGCCTTGAGTTCACATGCCAGCTGCCATATTTGTCCCACCATTTTTTACTTTGGCGTCTCTGAATGAACAAAAAACTCTGAGTGATGTGAAACAAGGCAACTTTATTTGTATAGCACATTTCATGTACAAGACAATCCGAGGTGCCCCACATTAAACATTAGAATTATTACAGCAGGATGCAGGAGAAGCATTAAAAAGTATTAAAGACAAAGTTAAAAAATGTATTCATTTTGGCCCTGAGCTTAAAAACTGGAGTCCTGGCTTTGTTTGATAGGTGCTAAAGCTCCGTTTAGGACAGATAGTGGTCAGTGTTACCTGAGGCCACTGGATCCACTCACTCACAGATGAAAACACGTATGTCAGGAAACATTTTGGCCCCTGACTATCAACCATATGTATTCAACTGTGCCTGGCATTTCATGTCATTTCTATACCAATATTTACCACTAGGTGTCAGTAATCCTTAAACACTCTACCTTTAACATTCAGACAGTCCCAAGAAAATCTCACACAGACCGTAAAGCACAGAACTCATATTTAAGGTAGTATTTATAGAAAGTTAAATTCCTGCTGTATATGCATTTCCCATGAGTCTTTGCAGTTCTTAGACTAAATGATATAAGAAGGCCTGGATGTTGAGTTGGATGGATTTAATAAATGAACTTGGTATTCATTTTGATTAAAATGGAAGCAATTAATTTAAGTTGGTTGTACAATTCTCCTGATTTCAAATTAATTGAATCAACAAAAGTCTTTTTTTTTTATCACAACCCAAATTAATTGGGATTCAAATTAAAAAGTGCTTTGAATTAAGTACAGCCGGAATACTCAGTTTAGATATATTTTGCAAACGTTATATTTTGGACGTATGAAGGAAAAGCAGCACTAACGTATCAGCACCAGGCAGCTTTGGAGCCTCGAGGCTGCCGATGCGGTTGCAGCCAAGTTTGGGTGCGTGTGAAGTTCCGTCTCTGGTGCATTGCTGTAGAAGCTGTGCATGCATGTCGACTGTGTGCATTGTCCCAGTTTAGCAGACCCAGAAGGGATGACTCAACTAAAAAACAGGAGGCAAAGGGGGGAGCGTGCCGTGGTCATATGTGTGAGTAAAAGGGGGAAAGTGAAGCGTGCCTGCTCGACTTTATGTGCCAGCTTCTGTTTTTTGTTTTGTTTTTTCACTTTATTTTAAATAGTCTAAAATGCAGGGGGAAAAAAGCACAGCAAGAATGATTGCGAGCAACGGGAGGGAAGTTATGCTAATGCTTTCACTTCTGCATCCGTTGTCCTTGCGAGCCCACACACATAATTCTGCTGCCATTTCTGGGAGTTGTTACAGCAAATGCATTCAGCATCCATTCATCATATTACCTGTCACAATTGTATATTCTGTGCATGTGTGCGTGTCCTTTGTCGTCCTCACTGGCCTGTCAGGTTCGTAGTAGTACTTTCTGGCACTCCTCACACGCCCCGTCTTAGCCAATATCCAGTAGCTGTCATGTTGTGAGTAGCTGATATTTATGCCCGTAGCATTCACTTTATGGCCATGGTGTTGCCAGAACAGAATGTATATGATTCAAATAAAGAAAAATGCACATGTATAATGTGTATAACTGTATAACTAAACATAAATTAAGAAAAAAAAACTATCAGGAAATGTAAGCATTAGCGCAATCGTAGCATTAGTGCATTACATGCAAAGAAAACATAAAGTCTATATGTAAAGGATATAAGAAAGTAAGCTAATATGTATAGTGTAGTGTAGCAGTATAATGTGGTAGTGACATTTACTTACATGAATAAAGTGATATGCAGTCTAAATATATTGATTAGCAATAGAATATAATTACTGTTATAGCTTATCCCTCACTAATGCAGCACAGTATGATGCACTATAATGGACTGTAATAATATATCATTATGATAATAAATGGTGTACAAGATAATACACAGCAATACAATCATTTGATAATAAATTATATTATTGCATGGTGCGATATTTTGAAATAGAGTTGGTAAATGATTTTACATAATGTATAATAAAGTGAATAGCATAATTTAATAATTTCTACACTAATATTGGGTGGACAGTAATAATAAACAGTATAATGCCACAGTTTAATAAAGTTAATCATGCATATGTAAAATAGTACACACAATGGTAATAATAAGGTAATAATAGATAATGGCCCTTCTTTATGTTGTGTAATATAAGTAATATTGTACAGTTTGGCATGTAGTTTTACCAAAATAAAAGGTACTGTAAGAGAATGGATGTTGATGCTACACTTGGTTCATAACTAAGATTAATAAAGGCCATTGTTAATTTCCACTCTGCTTGTTTGTTCGGTTACAGCTAATAGTTCATTAGTCACCATTAAATACAGTTTACATTACTATTAGCACTCTGAGGAACACCCCATTAGATATAATGAAGTCCGATGTCTGCTGGTTGGACTGGTTCCAAAATGGAAACCACAATAATAGAGTGATGCTACATGTTGCTACTTAACAATATTGATAAACAGAAACATAATACATCACTTTTAGCATTGGTGCGTGGCATAATGAGGAAACCATTACAGCTATGTTTTACTCTACTTCGTATTATCTCCACTTGTGTTTCAGCTTCGCTCGAAGGCAACCCATCTGGAAAGAAAGCTGGATGCACCAGCAGAAACAGGCCACCTTTTTCTTCTTCTTCTACTACTTCTTCTGCAGAATTTGACCGAATCTGATGAGTCGTTTTTGGCTTCTGCTGTATTGACTTTTGCCTGTCAGAGTGGACAGCTTCTGACAGGCTGCCATGATTGTTACCATCTGAACTCGGCCTTTACCAGCTAAAGTTAGCGCTCATTTTCTAAAGGTGGGTGATAATGTCAGCTAAACGTCAGTCATGACGGGGAGGAAAAAAAGAAAAAAAAACTGTTGACGTTGAGGGAAGAAAGTTTTGCCGAGGTGATGGAATGATTGTCAGGGCTAGCTTGTGCTTTAAGACCTCTCTGTAGATATTTTCCTGTATGGATCTGCAAAGTTTGGCCTTCTCTATGCATAAATACTTAAATCTGACTTGATTAAATCTTTTTTAATGTACTTTAGGTTGATCATGACAATAAAGAACACTTAAGTAAAACCCAAACCACATGCTAATAACCAAACAAGTGGCTTTTTCTTGTCTGTGTTCTGCATCCATGCATCTCCTGTATTTGAGCTCCATCAATTCTTCATATTTCATGTCAGTTATGTCAGTAAACATCAGACAACTGTCAATCAACCAGCTGCTACTCTCGTCCCACATCTGGAGAGTCCCGGCGCATGTTAACTCCTGGGGTGTGTTTATAATATACCGCATATTGGTTCCATCCACTTAAAACAGGACACATCGTATCTTACCTGATAATGGATTTCTTGAGGAATGTTTGTTGAACAGATGAGCAGTTTAGGAGTCATGCATCAAGTTGTAAAATTACCCGGTAATATACAGTAAATGAGGCCCACCTTTTTCATGCATACGGATGAATCTCCTTAAGGAGGCTTGATTACATCAGGAGGCTCGCCGTTTATCATTTCCCTTCATTTTAAATTGCATATATTACCATTAGGATAATTGTTCTCAGGTAGATTATAAATCCTAGAGACAACAGAGCAAACGAGCGTCTAGCATGACTCCTGTTTTTGAATGCTTTCTTCTCCTTTGGCTTATTTTTGGACCCCGTTCTTTTTGGGATTTTAAGGTTTTGCCTGTCCTACTTACCGTATTCCCCAGAGTGAACTTGAGGCCTTTTTCAGCCTGATCCAGATTTTTTTCTCCTCTCCTCTTTAACTCTGCGTCTGCATACTGTTCCCTCACTAACTCTCCCGCTCGTTTTGACACTCTTCTCAGCCATCTGTTCATGCTCTCGGCATCTCTCCGTCTTCCCTTCTTGCCATTTTTCACTCCTCCCATCAGCTCTCTGTCCTTTTTTTAATTTATCCATGCTTTCCATTTTCCTGCTTTGTAAATGTTAAAATCACAACATTAAAAAGTTTTGTGACCCCTTTCATGTAGATTGGATTTTACTCATTCGTAGCATCTAAATTGTTAGCATTATGTGCTCAGTAGTAACAAAATGACGTGGTTTCGAGGGAGATGTTTATCTCCTATCCTTGTACATCTCTTTGAACATCTCATTTGTTTGAACTGCAGTGGAAATTACGCAATAACCAACTAGCAGAACTTTATGAAAGTTGGTGGGACATAAAACAATCAGTATTAGTTTAGTTAAACCTGTTATTCACAGCACTTGTAGTGGATTGTATTGCATTGCTTGCATAATAACAGCAACCTAAGTGTTTTGTTGGTCGGATATTTCCTCCATAAGAATGAATAAAAGCATTTTGGTGGTTGTCATCAGGCTGAGTAGCTTTTCATTTTCAATTTGGCTTCTGACTAAAGTGTAATTTATCACAATCGAGTCATCTCAGTTATGTTTTAGATTATATTCTAAGTTGGCTAAAACTAGTCTACTAAATCTAATGTAGATTTAATAGGTTTAAATGCATTTTTTTTTACTTCCCTTACATTTCTGAAGTTAGTTTCACCTAAATTAAATAATACATCTATTATCTTCTTATTGTCTGATGTCTTCATCATCCCCAGCCTGTGTCTGTTGGATTTATAAAACGTTAGTTTTGAGTTGTCATCATAATGATTATAAGCTTAGTAACAGATGTAAAGTAAATCGGGGGTGTTTTTTCCAGAAAAGATTTAAACCTAAGTCTTTTATTGCACCATGTGCATAATAAGACATGAGGTTGTGATAAGCAGGTGAAGGGAGGCAAAGCAGCAGTATTTCTGTGATACACGATGATGTTGTCAGATGTATTACAACCTACAAACTGAAGAAGTTGTTGCCATGGAGAACCCCCCCCACCTTTTTTTTTTCTCCATCTTTTTTTCCAGCAGTGAAATGCGGTCAACGCCTGAAGCAACAAAACAAGTGTGTCAGGCTGTATGAAGGCAAAACGCGGCACTGTACACAGTTTGAGCATTTTGTCTTTGTGTACTGTACATTTCCGTGCAGGAGTGTGTGTTTTTGTGTGTTCATCTTAGCACCAACCCTGCATTCAACCCTCCTTTTATTTTTTCTCAGTGTGGCGTCTGCTTCATGCTATGCAGATTTTTGACCTATACATATTCAGATGCCTCTAAGTAAACGGCTGCTATTTATGTGCTGCTTTGCTTCCAAACCTCAGAGTAGCACCCTAGGCCCGCGCGTAGCGTTTTCCCCTGTCTGAGAGGCTTTTGAAGGCTGTGAAATCTGCCTCTCGGCCAGATGTATTTGTGTCATGTGGGATTAGCTGAGAGTGGGGTTGTGTAATCTCATAAACTTTGTGTGTCATGTATATTAATGCATACAAGTACATGTGTGTTTGCGTTCCTGTGAGTGAAATCGTGCATCTGTTTGACCTAGATTGGGTTGGTTTTATGGAAAGGGGTATCTATCGGAGCATTGTTCGAACCTATGCATCCGTCAAGTAATGCAAGCTAGCATGCAGGTTGTGTTTGGGAGGGTTTATGGGAGCAATGAGCTTGCGCAATCACACAAAGAGAGTAAAACTTTGTTTGTACTTTGCTTCATTTCTTGTCCAGGCTACTCCACAAAGTCATGATGTGCAGATACTCTTCATCATTTTCTGGCTTTTTGTTTTTGAAATTTCAGTCTCCTCTTAGATCACAGCCTCCTTCATCTGCAAACATTTCATGGATACTTTTTGGTTGTATATTATTTCTAGCATCATTCATCATTTGCACCGTTTTGGATTTAACCAACTGTGGTGTGTTTAGTGTGCCTGCTTTTAATTTTTTTTTTAAAAGTGGGTTGGTTTGTTCTCTGTGTCCTGCTTTGTTGTTGTCCTCCTTTCTGAAGTTTGCATATCGGCTGTAGCATGCATCGGTTTTACATGCATAAATATTCTCCGGCCTTTAACCATTCGTCTGTCTTTTATGCAACCTTGCACTCGCACACTTTCACACTCCTTGTCCCTCCTCCGTTATTGCCATCTGCAGCAACATGAAGTCTCTTTTTGATCAGCAAGGGGTAATCATCAATTACACATGCAAGTGCACATGCACGTACAACTTAATGGACTGCAATTCCACCAGATTTAGACGTGTTGTTTTCCGAAACGGGTGATAGTAATTATGGCTCCATTTTGTCACACGCTGTGAAAGATAATGGCGCCCGATGTTTGTCCGCACGTCTTTGCAGCAATTATAGCCCAATGTTAATCAATTTCACCACAGAGGCAAACAATGGAGAGCAGGCCTCTTACACAACTGAGGTCATGAAACAAAAGAACAGAGATAAAAGAAACTTGGCACAGAGTTGTTGAACAGTGGTTCACTCTGAGGTTTTGGAAGAAAGGCAGAGTTATGTGTTTTGCAGCGGAGGGGATTTCCTGCTCCGCTTGATGAGTAATCATTTACTCCATGGGAGAAGAAAACTTCTCTCTTCTTGGTGTATGTGAAGATCTAACTCCCATTTAGTTGATATACTTGAGAAGAACATGTTAAGTGGAAGGTACATCTTGCCGATGTGAACATGCCTCAGCTCCACATTGACCCTGACGTATCACCCACATCATACTGGAGGGTCTCCATCACCTTAATGGGCTTTTAAGCATCATTACAGCCTCCATGACTTTAGTTAAAACACGGCCAAGGTTACCAAGTCAAGGTGTTGGGACGCCACGTGCGTCACAGAACACAATACCAACCGATGTGGAGAGCGATGGCGGGAGAAGTTCAGCATTAATCAAGCGGCCCTACAGAAAATATGGGTTTGCGTTTAAGATGAATATGAGCAGCGATTAAAGGAGAGGGCTTTAAGGAGGCTCATTATGGGTATTGATTTAGATTGATCCGGTCATCTGTGTTAGTGTGATACTTAAACCGGCCCTCTGGAGACATGCTGCACATGTGGTGGGATTCACCTCGTAAGGTCAAGGTTTTCGCTGTCATTCTTGCACCTGATGGGTAAATCATCTGCACTTTGGAAGAACAGCTTTAACTCCTATTACTGTATGTGAAGGAGAAAAATTTTCCCCGTGTCCGTTTCCATTCCATCATCTCAAGGCAGTTCAATCCTTTTACTTTCTTTCCTCTTTGCCCCTTCTCCTGATTCAGCGCCTTTCAGCATGTCTCTTCATACATCACCATGTTTAATGCACATCATTTCAGATTTAGCGCCCTGTTTAGTATCCAGGTCAGCCAACCAGTTCTGCACCTCCTCCTTCACCCCGTGTGAGAAAAAGAGTCTCTATTTCTCTTTTTCTTTCATATGGAGACCTTGGCTGGTGTTCCACAGTAAACCAGCCAGGCTCATGAATCAGCCTATGGTATAAAAAACATAAATACACAAGCAAGGGCTCCTTTAATTTTGGTCAAATTCCTATCCTGTTAGTGAAATTTCCCTGTTGGGGGGAAAAAGTAGCAGATTGTTAAAAAAAAAAGGAGTAGATCAGAGGCAGGAACGAAAAACAGAAATTGTATGTATCTCATTCTAAGCAAAGAAAGGTATTCTCAATGAGGGCTTGGCAATATAACGAGATTTTCAAATATATTGAGACTTTGTCACACAAGATATAAAATGAGGGAATATCGTTTAAATCAAGTTAGCTTGTTTTGAGTCAAAGGGGCCTTTTCTTTTGCATTTTTCCCAACTGTAGTTTTTGTTATGGTCATTGAAAAGTATTTTTCATAATTTTGATAGAAGCTACTTTATTTCAGTCAGCTTTTTTAATGCACATGTGCTATTGATCCAGAGTAAAAGTGCATTTAGCACCCAAGGCTGTAAATTAGAATGGTCTCATTGATTAATTTACAAAATAAAATAAATTGAGATATATATTGTATATCGTGTTTCAGGAAAAATGAAATTTTGTCCATATTGCCCAGCCCTATAATATCTGAAGTTGAACCATCTTAAATACTCAGAGACATGCTGGAACAGCATACACATAAGAAACATGGACAACCAAGCCTGAACGTGCGGAAGCTCGATTGAAAACTAAACAGATTGAGACCAACTAGAAAAAGAAAACAAAGAATCAACCAAACCAGCGCAACCAGTTTGAAATCTTAGAACCTAAAGACAAAATGCCAAGTCTGTCCCAAAGCCCAAAGCCTGGTTTTCCAATCAGAAATCCACAGAAACATGATGGTGCCTCTAAACGTATGGCTTCATGTACATGTAAAGGCCTCTCTAAAGGCAGTGTTACATCCTGTTGTTTAAATGAAAAACATGCATTTTCATTATTATTCAACATTCCAACATGAAAACTTATAACATGCTCATTATACATTGAAACTATGATTAAAGGTGTAGCATAGCTGAAACAAAGGCAAAATAGCTGAACGCATTAAAAAATCATTTCAGTTTCTAAGAACTGCTCTCCTCATATGAACATCTTTAGAGGCAGATCTTTAAGAGTGACACGAGATTAATTTCTTTTCATTGAAATACAATGAGGCAACAAAAAGAGGAACATTAAACAAGAGAAACTTTGTGACATTTTAGTTATTAAAAAAAGGCCTTGGCATTATCATTTATTTCAGATCTTTTCATCATTTACAGAAAATATTGCCCCCTCCTTACTGGGTAACTTCAGCTATTACTAAGCAACCAAACTAAAAGTACAAATTAGAACATTCTTGTATTTGAATAGAAACCCCGTTAATACCATTACCACTGTTTTTAGAAGCGTATCCTATTTACATGATTCAATTTAGGTGCTTTAATTTTTTTAACCTTTTAGTGCTTAATAGTTCAGATATTATATCTATAGTTATTTAGTGTGTGTGTATATATATATATATATATATATATATATATATATATATATATATATATGTATATATATATATTATACACAATATAATAAAGTTATAAGAATAACACTAATCAATCACTTCTGATATTTTAATTGAACTTTAATACAAGCTAATCTACAAAAGCAAATTTGAGGGAAAAGATAAAAACAAACTTATCGTTTTTTAAAGTTAACCATGAACAATTAAACAATCAAACAAAAGTTCTGTTTTTTTTCTTTGGCAGACCTCTTCATCACAAACAGAGCTGTCTCTGTGTGTTTCTGTAGCAGCAGTTATGGTTGGCTGTGATAACCATGTTCAATTATCTATAGCCACGGGTAGACGCTGACAGAATTTGAAGGACTTTTCTATTGAGTGGAGTATACTCAAGGACAGAAAAATATAGATTATCCCCGGGTTTTAGCAGCAGGGTTGTGATCTCATAGCTCAGGGGGTACGGCTCACTCGTGGCTCTAATAGTCCACGCTTTGCAATTGCATAACAATATAAAAACACAGTAATTTGCTGTGATAAGGGTGCTGCAGTGCCTGAGGTTGGTCTGAATGTATGAGCCATGTGTAATTTGATGCATTTGAATCGGGGCTTTC
This sequence comes from Craterocephalus amniculus, assembly GCA_036024015.1. Taxonomy (NCBI): domain Eukaryota; kingdom Metazoa; phylum Chordata; class Actinopteri; order Atheriniformes; family Atherinidae; genus Craterocephalus; species Craterocephalus amniculus. Next base: position 11,503 of record JAVQJG010015113.1, read on the forward strand.
GTTGTGAAATGAGACCACCATCGAGTTAGGTTAAATTTGATTGTCATGGCTTCACTCATCCAATAAGCTGCATGTTTTCCGCAGAATTACAGAGCGTAATTCAATATCACCTGAACACTTCAAGTCAGCATTGTTCTGTGTGATTATTAAAAATATATTTTGCTCCATATTTGACTAATCAGTTGTTCTGTAGCCCTTCCTGTCATGTGTGTCACATACACAGCCACCATGACAGATTCTCTTTGAAAGCTTTACCTCAGACTTGTGTTAATTTACATCTCGTTGAATAGCAAAGCCAGAGGTGTGTCATTGATTTTGTATTCAGCCTGTCCTTCTTTTGGAACATCCTGCCTCACATTTATTCTGACGCCCCTGCACACCTGGGAACTGACTTTTACAGCTGATGTCTTCCATGGTTTGCCAGTACAGCAGCTGAGGGACATTGCAGGATGTTAAGAGGCCCTGGGCAATATCCAGCGAGTGAAGGTGACTATTTTTTCCTTTTGAATGAGTTGGCTGTACATTTTCACGCTGTTCATCATTATTATTTATTACTTCAATCCTATAACATCCCCACAGCTTCCACTAGTGCCTTTGTTGAATATTATATTGAATACAACACTGAACTTTCTGGATTCTTCTCATCCCCCTCTGTGCATTTTTGATATCCTCCATCACCTATTTTAATACCTGAGGTGCTCGAATAAAATCAATATCGATGCAAACACATTTAGTCAACTGTGTTAACTTTTTGGACTCCGGCAAAAAAGAGAAACTTTGATTTCCATCAGTGTAGTTTGAGGGGAAACGAAAGAAAATGTTGTGGAGTTATGGTCTAAGTAGATTGTTAGTGCTTTAGAAATGTGAAACTTCAAAGTGACCTAGTTTTTCCACAAACTCTCCCTTTTTTCCCCGTTTTTTCAAACATGCTGCAGGAGGACGGAAAATTTGGCCGGAGTCCTTATGAAGTAGCACAGATGCACTGATGTTTAAGGGATTTGTACTGCAGTTGGTGACACAGTAGCTCATCAAACAATGAGATCAGCACAGGGTTTGCTAGGATTGACCAGTCCTATGACAAACTCAGTGGAGATGCTGAGCTGAACAAAAGGATTTCTGATTTGCAGAATATATTTGTCGCCAACGTCTGAAACGGCAACCACAGAGTGCATATGTGCATTTTCTTTAATAGTTGCCAATGGAGTCAATTCATCTGAAAATGAACTAATTTGCGACCAAGCTTAAATTTTGCAGTCCAAGTCGTTACTGGTAGAATGCCTAAAATCATTCTGGATGGGCATGGAAAATGTATGCAATGGCAAATGTTGATTTAACTACTTAACCAGGTAATATTTTAGTAACTAGCTTGTATGAACACAGTTATTATTTGAAATGCCTTGGGTTGACTTGGACTGGCACTATATGGATGAAGCTTAGTTGAATTAAGCTACATCTAAGGTTTAAACTAGACTGTGTAACCTTTAAAATGAGGAATGGCACTTTTTTTTTAAATGCTGAGTGAATAAACGATACAGCATGACCCTATAACAGGTGGACAAAAGGCCCACACTGGTCATTGTGCCCCCCCATTTGTGCTTGTTTGGAAACGTGGCTTCGTGGTCATTTTGCTAGCCGCTTTGGGGAAATTCTGTGCAATTTTGATCATTTTTTCATCAGTTTACATTAGTAAGCTCAAACTCTGGTACTTAAGGACTACTGTCCAGGTTTTAGATGCTTACCTGCTTCCACTCATCTAATTCAAATTAAATTGACCCAACAGTGCCTTTTCATGATCTCCCTGTAATCTGCCTTTCCTGTTTCTTACTACCTGGACTCATATCCAAGGACGGATGCACTTAAAGAAAAGCTCTCCAGACTTTTATCCAAAGTTCCTTCCTTTTTAGCGAGCCCAAATGATTTTGGCATTAGGCTTTTTAAAGTGCATCGTAAACCAGGTCAGTTATGGATGTGGAGGATGAACGAATCCTGATGTCACTTCTCATATGAGTCATTTGGGGTATAACTTTGTTCAACTGAAATTTATTGGAAGCAATCCTTAAAAAGTGTCCTCATTTGTTGGGTAAGTGGTAGAGAGCAAATGTATCGTTTAATGATAATGGACAAATTGCGCCAGCAGTTTCTTATATAAAAACGTCTTGTCTGCGACTGTTTCAGAAACTTCAAGTGCTGATCAAGGTCCCCCTTAATGATGCTTTGGAGCACCAGGGATTCTCAGCCAGCTTACCAGCTGAGGCTTTCTGTCACTTTGTTGTTGTTGGCAGCCTGAGGCCAAAGCTATATTGGGACTTTTTTCCTTCTTTTAGAGGAGAGAGTGTCGTGTCAGCCTCAATTATACAATACATGAGATGATTTAAATGCTGCTTTTGTTATTTTCCTCACCTTGCAGTATCAGCTTGTAACTTACATCACTGCCGGGGATCGGGTATTATCGCCTCTGCTGCTACAGGAAGTAAGAAAATCTGCATATATCCGGTAATTTATATCCATATAAGCTGTCTAGAGTCAGTCTTCATGCAGAATTAAATCAAGTCATTAGAGGAAAACAACACCATCCTGGGGAGTGGTAAATGTTTGTTTTGTTTTTTTATTTGCTCCGTGGTGAACTGATTAAATAGTCTCTGAGTAGGGAAGTGGGTGGTAAGGCCAAGCATAAACAAACACTAGTGATTATTGGGGAAATCCACACAAATAAAACTTGATTGAGAGGACAAGTAAACAGCAAGCAGAGTTTGTGCCCACGTCTTTATCAGGCTGGATTCTGCTGGAAGCTTTGTCAAGTGCTGAATGAAGCAGCTGAGATTTTTCATCGTCATGCCATGGCTTTAGATAGATGATTCAAGATTTTTGTCACGTTTCTCAGTTAATACACCTGAAACATGAACTGGGAGCTGTGCTTAATTGCTTACCAGAGGATCCTGTAGCATGAACCTCGCTGAACAAGAAATCATATCTTTTAAACTCACTATGAGCCTTCAGACTCAGTCATCTGGAAATGTCCAAATAGGTCCTTTTGCTTGCTAGATGAGACTTTTTATGAGGCTATGTTTCACATTTTACCAGAGCCCCCCACAAGCATTGAAAGTAATACAAGCTGGCAGTGATGTAGGAGACCGGTTTGCGGAGATTACAACGCAGTCGGCGAAACAAAATTGCTCGAAGGTGGTGATTTCTGGAATGACAACTTGCAGTCAAAGAAAGATTCAAGTGATGTGGTAGGCTAATGTCAGGTAGCCCACTTTAACTAAAAGGAAACGCCTGCTGTGTAAAATGGATAGCACAACACTGGTGGGGTTTCCATTGCACCCCTTAGTGTTTGGTAGCTGGTGTTTTATCTATTGGCAGGAACGACTTCCTGTATCTGTCTTGTAGCCATTTGAAGAAGCCTCTGACTGAAATGACTCTCACAATGCTGCTTTTTTCTGTTTATTTCTGTGTCTTTGTTTGTGTGTGGAGCTCGTCCATTCTGTCAGCTGACGTCATCACGTTTCCCATCAGAGCGCTTTGAAGAAATGATTGAATATCTTCTGCTTTACTCTCTGCAGCCCTGCATCCTCTTTGTTTCCTCTTCAACTCGTGTGGGACCCGGTGTGTTATTTCACTACTTAATTTAGTTTGTGAGAGCTTAATCAGTTGATCCCACTGGTGAACAGCTTCTTTGTAGCTGTGGATCCTTATCATAACGATGCCACTATGCAGCACAGTCTCCCAACCAGCATAGAAATTTTTTTTCCTAAAATACAATAAGCTTAATAGTGAGTCGTCTAGAGATAAATCATTTTGTTAAATTCAGATGTACCCCAAACAAATTTGCGTTATTTTATTATATCTCATTAAATTATTGTTATCTGTTTGGTTTTATTCACTCATATTTATGTATTTTTATTTTCAATCGTATTTCATCATTATTCATTTATTATATTTTTCAGGTCTTTCTATTTGTACTTTTTCCCCGCATTTAGTTTTTTCATGTAATGATAAACAACTTCAGGCATTAAGAGGTTAAATGCTTTGTACACAACAAAGCAAAAATCTTACTGCATTGAAAAATATCTACAAAGACCAAAACCAACATTCTTTCTTACTGAAGGCCAAACCCGAGAGGTTGTTGAAAATAAAGTCTAAAAATCAATGATACTTGTGTTTTTAAAGGATGTAAAACGGCTAAACATGGCAGTTGTTACAAAATTACTGGCAAATATTTCATATATTGCATTTAAAGGTCAATGTATGAGTCACTCAGTCTGTATTGTGCATAAAGTGTGTGTAAAGATGTAACCCACAGATCTATTCACAGCAAATAGAATTGAATTCTATCAGACCTTGCTATAACAGGGAGTAAATCTGATCAAATGATGAGCATTAATTCATCCTTTTTTATTGGTTTTGTGGTAAGTATTCAGCTTATTGCACCTTATCTCAGTCCTATCCTACATCTAACTGGGAAATCTCACTTTTAAGCGGCATTAGGCTGCTGTTGTTTCCTCTAAAAGCTTAATGAGTCACTGTCCATGTAAACCACACTAAGGGTCAGTGATAGGGATTCACTGGATCGAATGCAACAGGAAAAGGGATTGTGGGTTGCGAAGGCATCCATCCATACGTGGTCTTGTCCGGAAAGTGGCAGGAAAACGAAGCTAGTCCTGATGACTTGAGAATGTGCTGATGTTCTCTGTTCTTGTGTTTCTTAGCTTTTCCATGTTAGCGTGAAATGGAAGCAATGTTTTCATTCTGTAGCCTTTGATCCGACTCCACCTGCCTTAAGACTGTCTAGAGCCGCGCTACTGAATGTAAACTACAGCAGGTGGAAACCAAGATTTCTTCGACCCGTATGGTAGTCAGTTCACGCTACAAAGCCCAACTAAACCTGCAATCCTAGCGCAGCTCCTCAAAGCAGATGATTCCAACAGCTGGCATGCAACTCTGCATCCAAATGGGAGAAATCTCATAGTTTCCCTCGATAGAATCCAATCACCATGTCCTCTGCAAACTGCTTTGTAGCATAGTTTCACCACAGCTCTTCATTTTGAAGCCGTCAGACTTAATCAATGTCATGTCTGCCGTCACAGTTGTCTCTCTCTTCTGTTCCTCAGGGGGTCTTTGCTGCCGTTCTCCCTGCCGCAGGCTGTGGAGGTAGCCTTGAGGACCGGGAACAGAGCCATGTTTTAAATGCGTTTTTTTTAGTTCATGGCATTCCAATGTGCCAAAATGTGTTGGTTTTTCACTGGTTGTAGAGTTTGAAATCATAATTATGTGAGAATGAACTCGAAACTCTGCAGAACTTTGCAAAACTTTGCACGCCTCAGTGGCCAGTGGAAAGACAGATTTGTTTGTCTTCATGGGGAAGTCAAGAGTCAGTGTATTCCATCAGTCAGTCAAAGCTGAACGACACATGCCAACACATGTTGATTGCATGTGAATAATTGTGAGAACGAGTCAGGCATCCTCTCACGTTGTTTTTCCTGTTTTTATCTGCTTTCCTACCACGAGAACCACCCAGCTCTCTGTTCTCCTCTCCTCCTTCTGCGGGAGGATGTGGGCTGATTCTTGACCTTTCGCAGCACACACATCCCACATAAAGAAAAACACACTCATGCACAGAAATGTGTGTGTGTCTATGTGCGTGTGTGTGTGTGTGTGTGCAGCCTAAGCTTTCGAGCCTGGGGACTTAGAGAAGGCTTCAGCCCTGACTCGATGCCCCCACTTGAAAGTCAGCGTCCTCTGGCCCCAGCGGTATCGGTATGAGGGATACTCGTACTGTTGAGAGGCTGACCCCTGTGAGCAATCGTTATCTTGTCATTCAGAGGAGAAAATGTTCTCAAATGCAGCAGCAGAATATGCAAATTGCCTTTTCCTACTGTTGTTCTTTTTTTCCAGTTCGCCATCAATCAAACTATGAAACATTCCTCTTGTAGCATCTATTCAGTTATTATTCAAACTCAAGACAGAAGTTTTCCGTCTTCTTACATTGAGGTCTTTCTCTTCTGCATCAGGGGCAAACGGACCTTTGCAACTCCCAGTCTCAGAAGAGGAACACAACTAAATATTCTCTTTGGAGAACTTTTTCCCCCAATGCTCTAAACAAATTATTCCTCTGGTTTGTTTTTGTTGTTGCTTTTCCCCCCTCATTAAATTAGGATTCACCACAGCTAAGAGCAATAATTGCTTTTTAGCATACATGTAGCCGCATGCTATGTGCTTCATTTTCTGTAAGTAGATAACACTTGCAGCTCTGATTGGGTCTGCATTATTTATGTTCTCTTGATGCTGTTGAGCTTTGCTGGAATTGATTTTTTTTAATAATGATTAAAATTAGGTGGCTTAATGTGTAAGTGTGCATGATGTAGAGCCACAAGTGTCACTTAAGAAAAAGGTTTGGTAAATGTGAACATCAGAATGTCTGCGTTTTCCTGCTCCGCTGCCTGTTTGCAGGTTTCCTCGCTCGTATGCTGATTGGCCGCCTCACGACAATGAAAAGTGACAGAAGAGAGAATACGACTCTGGTTTGTTGCAAAGCTTGACTGGCTCTGCAAGGCCAGCAGATCCTCTGTGACAGAGTCCTTATTTCTGGGAAGATGGGCCCGTAATCAGACTCATATACTTCACACCCCTTTCCATGTAATTGGACTCTGCGTTAAGCAGAGTTGCCAGTCGCTTCTTTGGGAGAGGGTATGGAGAGAAAGGAAAATGGGAGCCTTTTGGCCTGGATTTGATTGATACAAGTGACACAGAGTGTTTTTTCCTCTTAATTCTGACTAAAACAGCTACTTTGTGTTTTTATTCTTTGCTTCTCATCCAAATTGATCACTTCCCCATAAACTCTTATTTTATGGCCATAAATATAATAACCATTCCGTGTTTTTTCAAATGATTGTGAAAATTGTAAGAACAACATTCAAATAGAAAAAGCTTACATTAAGCAAGCATTACATTTTGATGAATGTAGGGCAAGAGGTGGGTGGTGTTGGGCCCCTTGACCTTTAATTATGAGACTTTCACAATCTTTTCCACTGTGCTTCTACTTTCCTACTTCGGCTGTACTTTCTGTGATTACATAATTTTCTACTTCACTGACACCGGCTAATGGCTAGTGTTAAGGCCGAGAATGTACTTGCTTTTTAACCTCACTTTTGCCGAGGCAACCGGCTCTGTCATCAGCGCAATCATTCTCATGCTTGCTAGTTTACTACGCTTGAAACCAAAGGATTCCACTAGGCAGCGTATTAGAGAACTCATGGATATGTGGGGTGTGAACAAAAAGATAAACACAGTGACGGTAGAGGAGGTTAAATTTTGAGATCACAACGGACACAATGGCAGCAGAGGTATCATAGATGATACATTAGACTCATAAGCCAAGCATCATTTTTACAACTGGACCCTGTGACCTTACACTTAGGTTACAGGAGATTATATAAAGGTCAAATTGGTCCTTGGAGAATATACAAGGCAGCCATGATAAACACAGCTACCTGTAATTAATAGCGCGTATATTTTCAGACTAAGAAAGGAAGAAAGAATGATATAAAGAGAAGATTTTCGACAATACATGTCCAGGATTTGTCACCGTCATGGACTGCTTAATGAAATATTTATCGGTTGTGGTTCCTGTCACATGATGCTGTCTGACACAGGACAACTAACAAGATTATCATCCTCTCTTATGCTTTGTATGATCAACAATATTTTCCTTTGAAAATGTTTACTACTGCCGCTGTAGAGGGGCAAACGAAACACTTGTTTCATGTTGCTCTTCTGTGTTCAAAAGATTTTTTGCAGCCACTTTTTTTTATTATACATATCTTACCCTATTGGATAGTTATCTAAAATCAAAAGTTGAAAATGCTGTTTGATTTTTTTATGCACACTAGGGCTGCACGATTATGGTCAAAATATTAATCACGATTATTTTGATCAATATTGTGATCACGATTATTAATCACGATCATACATTGTGCCTGAAAAAAATGTCTGTTTTTTATTGCATCAAATATAAACAATGTGGCTACAAATCTTAGAAAAAAAATGAAATTTAAAATGAAAATAGATGATAAATAATGCAAAAGAGTCACTTCTGCATTCAGAAGCACTAACAGAATATATAATGCATTATTTTTATACAATTATATATTATTTAATTATCAATCCATTTTCTCTATTTAGTTTAGCTTTGATTAATTAAGAGTCCAACATGTCACTTTTTTAACAGTTTTTTTCCTCCCTCTTCATAAATATGACTAATACCCAGCAGTTATCAGGGCAGGATCAGCAGCAGCAGCTTGTTACATCTGTGGTTACCAGATCTGTATTTCTGCAAGATCTGTATGTGTGTGGACTGCGCATGCGCATCACGTTCGCCATCTTGGACACAGAAATACGGCAACAACAACTAGTCCAAACTGTTTGG